>JAOXOE010033393.1:0-10245 GCA_028565055.1 Phoeniculus purpureus
CAGGAGGTTCCACATCAATCTGAGAAGGAACTTCTTCCCAGTGAGGGTGACAGAGCCCTGGAAGGGGCTGCCCAGGGAAGTTGTGGAGTCTCCTTCTCTGGAGATGTTTAAGACCCTGTTGGACATGTTCCTGTGTGACTGGATCTAGGTGATCCTGCTGTGGCAGGAGGATTGGACTGGATGATCTTTCAAGGTCCCTTCCAATCCCTAATGTTCTGGGATTCAGCCTTTTCACAGAACAGTCTAAGACACCAGTAGCAAATGAGCTCCTTTGTATTCACCCTTCATTGTACATTGGAGAATGGAAAAGCAAGCTAACTTGACTCAGAATGATTGAGAGAGCTGGTGAGGTTGTTGAGTTTGAGGAAGAGGAGGCTGAGGGGAGACCTCAAGGCTCTCTACAAGTATCTGAAAGGACACTGCAGAGATGTTGGTGCTGGTCTCTTCTCACAGGTCATTAGCGACAGAACCAGTGGGAAGGGCTTCAAGCTCCAACAGGGAAGGGTTAGACTGGACGTCAGGAAAATGTTCTTCATGGAGAGAGTGGTCAGGCCCTGGACTGAGCTGCCCAGGGTGGTGGTTGAGTCCCCATCCCATGAGACTGAAGAACCTAGCACTGAGGCTTCTCCTGCTAAGAATGTGTTCCCCAGAGGTTCATTTCCATTCAGAAGGTGTTTCAGCCAGCAAACATCTCCCTCAGCATCGGCTGCACAAACATCAGTGGGCTCCTGCCGGCGTAGCCCGTGAGCCAGTTCAGCTCCCCTGTTGCCAAGGTGAAAGATGTGTGACAGAAGCATCTGCAGGTGCCGGCGTTCTGTCTTTGGAAGGAGCTCACGTGTCGTCCAGGAAGGGCTGCCAGCTCTTCTTTTAGGTGGAGACGACAGATTCAAAGCAGCGTCTCAGGTGCCCCGGGATGCCCGCGGGAGTGACCAGCAACGTGACCCAGGTTTGCAGGCGCTCGTGCCGAACACCCCCTGTTTGCACAAGATGATCCCAAGTGACTCAAAAGAACCTTGTGCTCCAGGGATTCTAACAGTGGAGCGATGCCTGGCTGTCACGGGTTCCCGCCTGCCCGCTCTATTTATAGGCAGCACTTTTTTAGTCCAAAGCAGGAAGCCACAAGGCATGAGATGAATAGCCTTGGTGATTCTGCTGGTGCAACGTGCTTCTCCGGCTGCAAACAGCCCACAGTTGCCCTTTCCTTGGTACAGTAGGCTGTGACTCCATGATACCCATCTCTCTCTCTCTCTCACGCTGCCTCCACCTTCATCTGCTGCTGCTCAGGTGAGACCTGGGTGCAGCCAGAACCACACTCACAGAATCACAGAACATTAGGAGTTGGAAGGGACCTTGAAAGATCATCCAGCCCAAGCACAGAACATTAGAGGCTGGAAGGGACCTTGAAAGATCATCCAACCCTGTCGCAGAACATTAGGGGTTGGAAGGGACCTTGAAAGATCATCCAGCCCAAGCACAGAACATTAGAGGCTGGAAGGGACCTCTAAAGATCATCCAGCCCAATCCCCCTGCCAGAGCAGGATCCCCTAGGTTCATCACCCGAGAGGCCAAACCAAGGAGCTGCATCTGCAGAGCAGACCCAAGCAGCAGTGTCACATCCTTATGACTTCAGTAAGTGCTCGACCGTCACAGATCGTGTGGTCAGTGGTATCTGACTGTGAGTAACCAAGAGGTTTGTTTCACCAGCCCTTTGTGTGGCAGATGGTTGCCCAATCGTCAGTTGCACAACGGCTGCGATTTGAGGCCATCTCCAGCCCGTTCAATGAACTATGGAGATGGCAACGCTGATGGGAAGAGATGAGCAGCTTCTGCGCCCAGTGTCGCCCCGGTCTGCTGGAAGAAAACCGCGCCGCAGCGGTGGCAGCCGGCTGACACCCGTCCTGGCGAGAGCCAGGCTGAGCGCAGTCCTGCAGTGCTTGGTGGGGGACGCGGCTGCCGCCGCAGCTGAGCCGCTGCTTTGAGGGGCAGGGCTGCTGCTGCAGCTGGCAGCGGGGACAAGGCTGTGGGGTCAGCCGAGGTTTGCTCTACACGGGCCGTGTCACCCCCCCTCCCCATGCAAAGCCCTGCGGTTCCAGCCAGATGGCAAGAGCAGAGCGGGGATCCAGTTACAGCCCGAAGGCTTCTCCAGCTCTTCGCGGTCTCTGCTCTGGCCCCTGAAGCTGCCGCGGAGCCCTGCGGGCTCTGCTCCGGCTGACGCCGAGTTGCCGCGTGAGCTGCGGGCCCTGGCGCATCGTCGGACAACCTGGGTTCCGCAGCCCTGCCCTAGAGCAGCCCTGACCCAGGGTGTCATGATGTTGGATGTTGGTGTTGGGTGATGGCAGTCAGCCCAGGGTTGGGTTGTAGGGTTTTTTCCAAGCCAAGTTTCACCGGCCTTGAGGTTGGTCTGGGCTGGTCTGCAGCCCACCAGGGAAATGCAGCAGCAGCAGCTTCACCCGACGTGGAAGTTGATTTAGTAAAGAGAGCAGAATTCTTGGTGCCTCCCAAACACCCTGCTGACCCTTCATCTGGGTGGTTTGAATGGAGGGACCGTGTGTTGAGTGTGAGCACGAGTGCCGGGCGGCTGGAGGCTGTTTGGGAACGCTGGCACCCGCAAACAGGGGGATTGGGCTGGATGATCTTTCGAGGTCCCTTCCAACCCCTCATGTTCTGAGATTCTGTGACCTCCAAAGACGCTCTAAGCCATTGTCTAGAGCAGGGTCACCTAGAGAAGACTGCAGGTGCAGGCAGGTGTTGAGTGTCTCCACAGCCTCTCTGGACAAGAGAGTGAAGAGTTAGTGTCATCTCGGGTTGGGCGCCCGGATGCGCCGGAGGAAGCTCAGGAGAACAAACTGAGCTGGAAGTTCACTGAGCGCGGCGGCGTCTTGCAAAAGCTGCCTCTGGGCTTCCTGGCTCTGGACGGGATGGAAACAGCCCAAAGAGCTGCTTCTCCAGCAGTAACGTGATACTTCTGCTTCCAGACTCTGCTGAGAGCGGGAGGCAGACGCGTCTGCAGGAGAGGAGAAAGGAAAGCAAGGGGCAAGCAGAACCAAGCTCGTTTTTAACGTGGCACAACTCAACTGTGAGTTGGAAGGGTCCAAGTGGCCGTTGGAACCGTCTACTTGAGCATCTTCACAGAATCACGGAACATTGGGGATTGGAAGGGACCTCAAAAGATCACCCAGTCCAATCCCCCTGCCACAGCAGGACCACCAGTGATCCTATGACTCTACAGTACTGCTGGTGAGAGCTCCCTTTCCAAATGCCTCCTCTCAGCCAGATGTTCTCAGCCCAGATGTTCCCCAGTCAAGTGAATAATTGTCTTTGATTTTTTCCTGTCACTTCTCCCACTTGGCCAAGTTTTTGGAGGTAAAAGTTGTCTCAGCTACGGTGGCAGGGAACAGAATAAGGTGAGGTGGCCACAGATGGGACCATGGGGCAAGGAGCCACAAAGATGATGGAGTGGAGCATCTCCCCACTAAGGAAAGGCTGAGGGATCTGGGTCTCCTGAGCTTGGAGAAAAGGAGACTGAGGGGTGACCCCACTGATGTTGATAAATATGGAAAGGGTGGGTGTCAGGAGGATGGAGAAGGGAGTGGAGCATCTTCCTGATGAGGAAAGGCTGAGGGAGGATGGACCCAGGCTCTGCTCAGTGGCTTCTATGACTTGGTCTAGGTGATCCTGCTCTGGCAGGAGGATTGGACTAGATGATCTTTCAAGGTCCCTTCCAATCCCTGATGTTCTGTGATCCCCTGATTTCCAGAAGGTGGCTGGGAAGTCAGGACACCGCTCAGCTCATCTCCCCTGAGCCAACCTCCAGCCCAGCATTTCACCTTCCTTGAAGGGTTGACCAGGGGTGTTGGTCTGACCTGACTTGGTTGCTGCCCACCCAGCGGCGCTCAGCAATGCCCTTAAAAGAGGGAAGCAAAGGTCTGTGCCCTCGGCACCGCCCAAGCCCCTGGCGTCCCTCCTGCCTGCAGTCAAGAGCATCTTCTGCAGGCTGATGGAGACCACACACAATCCTTCAGCCTGGCCACCAAATAACCTTCAGCTAAGCCTGCCCAAGGCTCTTTTGGATCCAGTGGTTTAGAAATACTCCTGGTATTTTTAAGTGTTGCCTAGAGCCATCTGGCCCCCCCACCCCGGTTCCTCTGGTGTCACCACTGTCATTTATAACCTATTGTACCAGCTCTTCAAAAGCCAGTCAGATGCTGGAGGGAAGCGGACGAGCCCCAGTGTGAAGAGCACTGGCATCTCGGAGGGCTTGGGGCTGGCACCCCCAGCAAGGGAGCCTGGATGGCTGCAGCTCTGTGAGGTCCTGGCGCTGGGACACCCGGACTGTGCCATCCACCAGGGCTAGGGGCTTGCTTCTGGCTGGAGCCGTGAACCCCCGTGGCTTCTGTGGGGGAGTCCTTGTTGCCTGGTCTCACAGCCAGAGGCACAAGGAGGTTGACTGGTTTGCCTAGGTCACCATCTCATGAGCAAGTGACTCATCCTCGATGTCCCTGGCTCCGAAGCCTTTGCTCAAACCACTGGTGACTCAGCAGGGCACTGAGGCTTGGGGCAAGCTGGAGACTGCAAACAGGCCACCACTAACTGGTGGCCCAGGTGTCTTCCACACACTCATCGTGAACCTGCATGAGCTGTCTGGCGCCAGGATCATCAAGTCCAACCATCAACCCTACTCTGCAAGGTCACCCCTAAACCAGATCCCCCAGCAGAACATCTAAGTGACTTTTAAACTCATCCAGGGATGGGGACTCAGCCACCACTCTGGGCAGCCTGTTCCAGTGCCTGACCACTGTCTCCAGGAACAATTTCTTCCTGATGTCCAGCCTAACCCTCCCCTGTTGGAGCTTCAAGCCCTTCCCTCTGGTTCTGTCACTAATGACCTGTGAGAAGAGCCCAGCACCGACATCTCTACAGTGTCCTGTCAGATACTTGTAGAGAGCCATGAGGTCTCCCCTCAGCCTCCTCTTCCTCAAACTAAACAGCCCCAACTCTCTCCATCTCCCCCCGTCAGATTGGTTCTCCAGACCCTGAAGTGTCTGCAAGGATTCCTCATCCCACAGCACAACCCAATGCACCTGGAAGCTGAGAGTGACATCTGGCAGGAGGACAGATGTGCTCTTGTGGCCAAGAGGGCCAACAGCATCCTGGGGTGGATCAGAGTGGGGGTGGTCAGCAGATGGAGAGAGGTTCTCCTCCTCCTCTACTCTGCCCTGGGAGACCTCATCTGGAGTGTTGTCTGCAGTTGTGGGCCCCTCAGTTCCAGAAGGACACGGAGCTGCTGGAGACAGCACCGGACTGGGCTGCCCAGGGTGGTGGTTGAGCCCCCATCCCTGGATGAGCTTAAAAGTCGCTTAGATGCACTGTTGGGGGATCTGGTTTAGGGGTGACCTTGCAGAGTAGGGTTGGTGGTTGGACTTGATGATCCCCGGGGTCTTTTCCAAGCTGAACGATGCTGCCAAGCAGCCACTGGGCAAATAAGCGCAGAGGGGCACCACTGCTGCAGATGCCGCGAGCCGGGCTGAGCTGGCTCCGCAGGCTCGTCAAAGCAGGGGGAGATGTTGCAACACTGCTTCAGTACTGCTCTGTTCTGCTTCAAGCCCGTGAAGCGGAGCCGGGCACCGGCCAGCAGCCCCTCTGAACAAGGGAATGTTTGCAGAGAAGTCCCTGGGCATCAACAGGGAGAGACTCGGGGGTGCTGCAGAGAGGGGGCTGGATGCAGGCGCCCTCCCAGCCCCGCGGGAAGCGGTCCAGCACAGCTGGCACCAATTGGCACTTCTCTTGGCCGGGGATGAAGTGCAGAGGAGACAATGGGGCTGCTTTCTGTTGCCTGGAGGTGATCCCCGGCGCTGACACCGCAGCCCCACTGCGAGTGCAGCGGGGAGACGCTGCAGCAGTCACTGCTGCTTCTCCGCTCGGAGCACGGGCGGCTTCTGAAGCGCAAGCCCACGGCCGTACGATGTGGTCCAGCCGGCGCAGGGGACGTCCGCCGGTGGCCACAGACGCATGTGAAGAGAAAGGCGGACACGCAGAGCATCGGGCTGCTCCCCACCCGGCGCTGGCGGTCAGGCGGTGCTGTGGCAACGCCTGTGGTCACACGGGCTGCTCGTGGGCGGCTGGTGGCATCCGTGAGCCCCACCAACGCCCTTAGCACCAGGCTTTGTGCCTCGGCCGGTGCTGGGAAGTCAGATCACAGGATCACAGAATGATTCAGGTTGGAAAAGACCTCTGGGATCACCAAGTCCAACCAGCAACCCCACTCTACAAGGTCACCCCTAAACCAGATCCCCCAACACTGTATCTAAGTGGCTTTTAAACTCATCCAGGGATGGGGACTCAACCACCACCCTGGGCAGCCCGTTCCAGTGCCTGACCACTCTCTCCAGGAGGAATTTCTTCCTGTTGGCCACTCTCACCCTCCCCTGTTGGAGCTTGAAGCTCTGCTTCTGTCGCTAACTACCTGTGAGAAGAGACCAGCACCAACATCTCTACAGTGTCCAGTCCAATCCCCCTCAATCTTGCTGCAAGCCCCCATCACTCTCAGCAGCACCTGTCACAGGATCACAGAACATTGGAGATTGGAAGGGACCTCGAAAGATCATCTAGTCCAATCCCCCTGCCACAGCAGGATCCCCTAGACCACGTCACACAGGAACACGTCTGGGTGGGTTTTAAACATCTCCAGAGAGGGAGACTCCACAACCTCCTGGGCAGCCCCTGCCAGGGCTCTGTCACCCTCACTGGGAAGAAGTTCCTTCTCAGATTGATGTGGAACCTCCTCTGTTCCAGCTCAAACCTGCTACCCCTTGTCCTGTGATTAGATGCCCCTGAGCAGAGCCTGGCTCCATCCTCCTGACCCCCACCCTTCACATTTTGATCAACATGAATGAGGTCTCCCCTCAGGCTCCTTCTTTCTCAGCTCCCTCAGCCTCTCCTCAGCAGGGAGATGCTCCCCTCCCTTCATTGTCTTTAAGCATTTTCATTTCAACCCACAGGTCTCCTCTCCTTTCCCCAATCATCAATCATCCTTCTTGACTGGGGAGGAGTCACAAGGTGATAGAGCAGCTGCTGTAGTTTAGCCCCAGATATGTGGCAGGGGGATTGGACTGGTTGATCTTTCGAGGTCCCTTTCAGTCCCTGATGTTCTGTGACTCTTTGATTTGAAAACAAGGCAGCTTTTTCATACCCAGAGCTTGTTGCCTTCCTTTAAGTCTCTGTAGTCTGGCTCAGTTTATGCAGCTCCCCACTGGCAGCAGCGGGGCAGTGGATGTTCTGCTGTTCAATGGCTTCCGCGGTTTGGCTTCCGTAGATCTGAGGGTAACTGTAGAGGGCTGGTCTCGCTGCCATCAGTAGCATCTGATGACCTAAGAAATGTTGTCTAGATGTTTATACCTTCCTCTGTGTCCTGGGAATTCTTCCTGGCACAGAGAGAGGGACCCGTTTGTGCACGGTCATGTTGGCTGCCCTGGATGACCCTTCTTTGCGACTAATCCTGGATGCACAGAAGGAAGTGCAAGTCACCCTCTTAAACCTGATCCAGGTAGAGCAGCTGACACGCTGCCAGAGGGCTGCTGATGTGTGTTGGAGGTGGCTGCCCACAGGCTCTCCTACCCGAGTGGTGCTGGCGTCTGGCTGGGACGTGGAGAGCCGATGTCATGTGCGGCTGGCACGTGCTCTGCAGGTCAGACATGGTTCTGAAACCACCGCTGCTGCCCCACGAGAGATGAATCATCTGCTGTGGGTAACTAGGGCGAGTTACATTCTGCCTCTCCTTCCCCTCCTCGTGTTAGCACCAAGCCTGTCACCAACGTCTGTTGGAATAAGCCAACCCTTCCAACCCCTAAAGACTAGATCTAGGAGATCCTGCTGTGGCAGGGGGGCTGGACTGGGTCATCTTTTGAGGTCCTTTCCAATCCCTGATGTTCTGTGATTCTCTGAACTGTTTAGCGCTGAATAATAGTCAAGCGTGAGATGAAAATGAGAGAGTGACTTCTTCAGGGAGGTTCTTCTTGAGCACTGATTCTGTGACTGCTGCTGTTTTGTGCAGAGCGGGAAGCCCCCTGTTAAGGACATGTTCACAGATCTGAAAGATGGAAGGAAGCTCTTGGATCTTTTGGAGGGTCTGACGGGGAAACCTCTGGTAAGAGAAATGTCTGTGTCATCGAATCATTCAGATTGGAAAACCCCCCTGGGACCATCAAGTCCAGCCATCAACCCTACTCTACAAGGTCACCCGTCAACCAGATCCCAACCATCAACCCTACTCATCAAGGTCATCCCTAAAGCAGATCCCCCAGCACCACATCTAAGTGGCTTTAGAACCCATCCAGGGATGGGGACTCAACCTCCACCTTGGGCAGCCCATCCCAGTCCCTGACCACTCTCTCCAGGAAGAATCTCTTCCTGATGGCCAGTCTAGCCCTCCCCTGCTGCTGTTTGATTCTGTATTGGAAGGAGTTAGCAGGTGCTGCTGGTGGTGCTGGTGTTTGTGTCTCACTCCCCTCCCCACTATCAGAAGGAAGGGAAGGTCAGGCAGCAGAACCTCTTCCCCAGTTTGCAAAGATTCAGCTGCCTCTCTGTGTTTCTGAAAGATCTGGAGAAAACAAAGGTGTTTTGCTCTCTGAATCTCCCTGCGGCTTGTCTGTCGTCGGGTTTTGCTGGTTCTGTTAATTCTGGTGTGACCCCACGGGAGCCATTTCCTTTCAGCCTAAAGAACGAGGCTCCACGCGAGTCCACGCGTTGAACAACGTCAACCGAGTGCTGCAAGTCCTGCACCAGAACAACGTGAGTGTCTTCTCCCACTGCCTCGTGGTGGAGTCTTTCTGTTCTGAGCTCAAGATGCTGAGAGTGAAGGTTTTTGGTACCTAAACCCAAGGATTCGGTGGGATGGGCAGACATCAGGGGCCAGCAGTGGGCCCTGGTGGCCAAGAAGGCCAGTGGCACCCTGGGGTGGATCAGAACGGGGTTGGTTAGCAGATAGAGATAGGGTTCTCCTCCCTCTCTACTCTGCCCTGGGGAGACCCCAGCTGGAATCTTGTGGCCAGTTGTGGGCCCCTGAGTTCCGGAAGGTCTCCCCTGTCTGGTTCTCCCTCTCCAACTGCTTTGGCTTCAGAACACTCTGTGGCACGTGGCTGCGGGCTGGGGTTGTGACGTGAAGCTGCAAGAACAGTGTTTAATGCAGAGCTGCTCCCACCTCTCCAGGTAGAGCTGGTGAATATCGGCGGAACCGACATCGTCGATGGGAACCACAAGCTGACGCTGGGGCTGCTGTGGAGCATCATCCTGCACTGGCAGGTGAGAGGCTGCTGTGAGGCACCTTCCTTCCTGGGAGCCGCGGGCGTCGATCTGCTGGGATCCCCACAGACCTTCCGGGAGCTGTGGTGGTGGAAAACTCTGCCTGTGTTTGGGGCTGTCCAGGTGGTCGTGCTGGGCTCGCATCTTCTATTGGATCTTCCATGCTGCTCCTGGCTTGCCCAGGCGCCTGGGAGGATCATCAAATCCACTTGGAGGCGCTTTGGCCGATGCTGATGCATAGGGGCTACCACTGCATGGCCCAGCAGGCTGCTTGTGTTGACTGAGCAGGTCCCCTTGCAGAAAGTAGGGTGCTGGGGTGTGCAGCACACAGCGGTGAGAAAGACTCCTCCTCATGCTCGGAGTGGGCAGCACCCAGAGAGGATCACAGGTAATGTGTCACTGTTACTGGAGACACAAGGTGCTATGGATCTTGTAGTCTGCAGAGATGGCCTGAGGACCATCCCAGTTTGCATCAGAGGTATCGCTTGATTCCCAGCTTGTCATGGAAGTAGCTTTGTGCAAAGGTTTTGTGAGGAGGAGGATGAGGACTGGAGAACATGCCTGTAAGGAGTAGCTGCTGCTGTCCCGCAGGTGAAGGATGTCATGAAGAACATCATGTCAGATCTGCAGCAGACCAACAGCGAGAAGATCCTGCTGAGCTGGGTTCGACAGTCCACAAGGCCTTACAGTCAAGTCAACGTCCTGAACTTCACCACGAGCTGGGCAGATGGCCTCGCCTTCAACGCCGTCATCCACAGGCACAAGTGAGTAGCCGGCATCTTCCTTGGCATCTAGTGAGGCAAGCGGCTTCTTCCCCATCTCCTCTTGAGCATTTCGGAGGTGGTCAGCAGATCGAGAGGTTCTCCTCTCCCTCCAGAAGGGCACAGAGCTGCTGGAGAGAGCCCAGCGCAGAGCCACAGGGATGATGGAGGGAGGGGAGCATCTCCC
>JAOXOE010033394.1:0-10245 GCA_028565055.1 Phoeniculus purpureus
GTGGGGTCCACTTCCCACAGTGGGAGGGAGGGCGGTTCCATGGAGTGTCCCATGGGACACCCACCTACCCCTGGCACCCATGAGACACCCACTCACTCTGTGTCATCCACAGGACACCTGGCCACCCCCTGTCACCCATGGGACACCCACATCCCCCTTGTCACCCCGGGACACTCATACACCTCGTGTCACCCATAGCACCACCCACTTACCCTGTGTGACCCATGGAACACCCATCCTTGCCACAGTACCCGTGGGACACCCACTCACCCCGTCACCCATAGGACACCAGGCCACGGGACACTCATTCACTCTGTCACCCATAAGACACCCACTCGCCCTGGGCCACCAACGGCACCACCCACCACCCAATGTCATCCATGGGACACCCGGCCACACCGCGCCCACGTGTCCCGGGTGATCTGACGTCACGCGTGACGTCCCCCCTCGCGCTCATACCGCGCGGCCGACCCGCCCCCCCCTTCCCGCCCCGCTGGCGTGCGCCGCGCAACGCTCCCGAAACGTCACTCGCGACGCTGTCACGGTACGTCGGCGCGCGACGTCACGTCGCAGCTCCGCCCCAACTTCGATCCGCCTCTCGCGCGACGCTCCCCAATGGCTTCGGGTTGAACCAATCGCCCTTCCATGGGGGCGGTTGTGGAGCCCCCGGTACAGCCAGAACCATCGCCCAGTGCGGCCGCCACCACAGCAGCGGCTCTCAAATACCATAAGAGCTCCAGGAAGAGCGGCGAAGCGGGGTGGGCTGAGCAACACGGTGTGGGAGGGACACGCCATCACCTCTGTGGTCCCCCTTCTCAGGTGTTATCAGTGGTACGGCCCAGTGGGGGGCGGCGCATGCGCAGAGCGGGGCGGGGCCGGCCCGGAGCGCGGAGGAGGAAGGCGACAAAATGGCGTCGACGGGTGAGCGGGGCCTGGGGCGGGTTGTGGGGGTCTGGAGCCTCCATAGGGGGAGTGTCTGAGGCTGGACTGGCCCTCTCCGCTCCCGCACACGGTATCCGGCGGCTGTGAGAGCGGGATGGGACCCCTGAGGGATGGGGGAGCGCGGAGAGGCTCGGAGCGAGGCCTGGGTTCGGGCCTGGAGCGGGGCCTGGTAGCTCGCCGGTGTGTTTTCTGGTGGAAATGGGGTTTATTTGAATAAAACCCATGAAGCTTCGCAGAAAGAAACGTGATTTTACGTTCTACTTCTCCTCTGCTCTGCTCTGCCCTGCTGAGGGCACAGCTGGAATGTTGGGACGGGTTCTGGGCTTCCCAGTTCAAGAAGAACAAGGAATTACTGGAGAGAACCCACTTCGGAGCCACTGGGATGGTCGCGGGGCTGCAGCATCTGCCGTAGAATCACAGGCTTGTTTGGGTTGGAAGGGGCCTTAAAGATTCAGTTCTAATATCTTGCTATGGGCAGACACCTCTCACAGCTTGTGGGGGAAGGCTGAGGGAGCTGGGGCTGAGGAAGAGACTAAGGGGGGATCTCATCGATGCTGATCAATAGCTAAAGGCCCAGTATCAGGAAGATGGGACCAGGCTGTTCTCAGTAGTGCCCTGCGACAGTACAGGGGGCACTGGGCACAGACTGGGACGCAGGAGGTTCCATCTGAACAGAAGGGAAAGCTTTTTCCCGGTGAGAGCAGCAGAGCCCTGGCCCACCTGCCCAGAGAGGTTTTGGAGTCTCTGCTTTGGAGACATCCCAGACCTTCCTGGGCTATTCCTGTGGGATCTGCTCTGGCAGGAGGGTTGGACTGGATGATCTCCAGAGGTCCCATCCCATCAGTCTGGGATTCTGTGTGGCTGCAAATGGGTCAAAATTGAGAATTCTTAGACACGGCAGCATCACATGTAAAGCTCAGCAGCATAAAGTGGGACTTCTCATGCATTTGCTTTGGCAATAAAGAAGAAAGTACTGTTTTCATGAGGAGCAGCTGTGATGTGTTGTCAGGAGTGGAGTGGGTATGTTTAGGTAATGGGGTGAAGGACTTCCTTGGCACAGGCTGCCCAGGGAGGGGGTTGAATCACCGTCCCTGGCTGTGTTTCACAATTGTGGAGATGTGGAGCTCAGGGACAGGGTTTAACAGTGGGTTGGGACAGTTAGGTTAGTGGTTGGCCTTGGTCTTATAGCTCTTTTCCAACCCAAACTATTCTGTGACCCTCTCCGTGAAGGAGAACATCACAAGGCAACGAGGGATGTGATGGAATATGGCTAACACCTCCTTAGAGAGGCTTTACAGCAAAACCAAGTTACTACAGGAACGTGGGCTACGGGATTGTCCAAATGAGGGCTGAAATCCCACTGCTGTTCTGCTCGGTCTGTGGAAACCTTATTTTGTGGGAACGGCTATTTTCAGCCACAGCTCCTGAGCCTTGCAGATCAGGGGGATGGAGATTCATTTCCCACTAGAAATAAAGGCTGGGGGATGGTTTTTAAATAAATGAACCACCGTTATTTTTGTAACCTAAAGCAATTTAGAAGTAAAGAGGTTACCCCAAGACAGCCTGCAGCTTCAATGTGAGGGTTTAAATCCTGTGAAGGAGAAGGTGTCATGGCTGGAGAAAGCTGTAAGAAGGGGCATGTGATGGGTGTTTGGTGGGAGACCATGAGCAGAGCTCCAAGCCCCAGCAGCTCTTTGAGAGGGCAGTAGGTTGCTGAGGCTCCTTCAGCAAGGGGTGAAGGTCAAGCAGGTCTTTAATGCCCTGTGGGGAGCAGAAAACAATAGTCGGGTGAGGAGTGGGAAGGATGTGGTGGGGGAAAGTAGACAAGGGTGAGCAAGGGGAGGTGGATGAGGGGGAGCAGGCTTTGAGCACCAAGGATTCAGCAGAGCCACGTGTAGCTGGCTCTGCTGAACAAACCAAAAGAGCATCGACTCTGCATTTCTCAAGCAAGGTTTCCCTGTATTCAACCTGACAACCTGTAAGGGGAGCAGAAGCAGTGCCAGAGGCTTTAACAGCTTGAATGTGGCAGCTCAATGGGGTTTTGTTGTGCGCTGTTGTTCCAAGTGTCTCTCTGCTGCGCTCCTACCAGTTCCTGCAAGACTGAAGTGGTTTTTTTTCTGTCCAGAATCCCAACACCGGCAAAGGCCAAGGGGGAAACCCTATCAACTCACCTGCAGGAGGAGAGCAACATTTTATTGGGATTGAACTTGGAAGAATAGGAGGTTCTGGTGTTTGGAAGCAGCATTTTCTCATTTATTCCTGGTGCTCCATCCCCTTTGGCCACAGTTAAAGGTGTTGAAGGGAACCTTATACTCATAGATCCTGAGGTATGATCAGGACAGAGGCACCAGACCCTCTTTCCATGCAGAAGAAAGCTCTGCCGGTGTCCAGGCACTGCCTCTGGCTCCAGCAGGGTCTGAGTAGCAGAGGAGACCTTGCTTTTCCCACCAGCAAGCCAGTTCAGCACTGATTTTTCTACTTGTAATTCCAGGATTTCTCTCTTGAATTAGGTTGTCAATGTAGATGGGGGCTTTGGGGAAAGAACTGTAGGCTCAAACCACCCTGCCAAGGGACAGCCTCTCAACTGTCTCCTTCAAAGTTCAATGGAACGAGGGACACATGGTGGTTCCTTCCAATCCCACATCTCCTGGTGGTTCCCCCACACCCCAAAGGTCCTCATGGTTTCCCCAGACTCCAGATCTCTTGGTGGTTGCCCTGGACCCAAAATCTCATGGTTATTTCCCCAGACCCCAATCTACTGGTAGTTCTTCCAGACCTCAAATCTCCTGATGGTTCTTCCAGACCCCAAATCTCATGGTGATTTCCGCAAATCCCAACTCTCCTGGTGGTTTCTACAGACTCCAAATCTTCTAGTGGTTTCCACGTACCCCAAATCTAATGGTAGTTCCCCCATACCTCAAGTCTCCTGGTGGTTTCCCTGAATCCCAAATCTCCTGATCATTTTGCTGGACCTCAAATCTTGTGGTGGTTTCCCTTAGACCCCAAAGCTCATAGTTGTTTTCCTACACCCCAGATCTCCTGGTGGTTTCCCCAGACCCCAGATCTCATGGTTGTTTTCCCACTCTCCAAATCTCGTGGTGAGTTCCCTGGCCCCCATATCTCCTAGTGGTTTTCCCAGACTCCAAATCTCCTGGTGATTTGCCCTGACCCCAAACATCTCTGCCCTAGACCCCAAATCTAGTGTTTTCACTGGACACCAAATCTCCTGGAAGTTTCCTTAGACTCCAAAGCTCATAGTTGTTTTCCCACACCCCAGATCTCCCAAATCTAGACCCCAGATCTTGCTGGGTTTTCCTAGAGCCCAAATCTCGTGGATGTTTCCCCAGGTCTCACAGTACCAGTGTGGGGAGGGGCTGGTGGGAGAGGTTGTTCTTCTCCAAAAGGCTGAAGAAGTTCATTTTCCTTGTTTGCAACTGGATTTTCAGGGCTTCAGAGCTGGTACAGGAGGACCCTCCAGCTGCTCCTCTTAGACTTTTCCTTTTGTGGAGCCTTTGCCAACCTAATTCCCCCTTTTCCCCCTGCAGATTACAGCACCTACAGCCAGGCCGCCGCTCAGCAGGGGTGAGTAGCATCACTATTCTATCCTCTCTGTTTCAAAACATGGGCTGTTTAGCATTAGCTCAGGTAGGACCGCAAACCCCACGGTTTGCCCCGAGCTCCAGCCCAGTGTATTGTCATGCTATTGGAAGCAGCAAGCCCGCAGCTGCATGTGGATTGTCCTGTAATGTGTTGTCCTGGGTGAGCTGGGTGGTGATAATGAATGCAGTAAAAAGCCTTTTTGAATTCGTTTTGCAGCTACAGCGCCTACGCACCTCAACCGGCACAGGGATACGCACAGACCACCCAGGTAAAAGGCAGGAGCCCTGGAGTTCCACTCTCTCATACAATCCTAGACTGACTCAGGTTGGAAGGGACCTCCAAAGGTCACCTAGTCAAACCCCGCTGCAGTGAGCAGGGACATATTCAACCAGATCAGGTGGTCCAGAGCCTTGTCCAGCCTCCCCTTGAATATCTCCAGGGATGGGGCCTCAGCTGCCTCCCTGGATAGCCTGTTCCAGTGTTCAACCCCCTCCTGATAAAGAACTTCTTCCTAACAGCCCTTCTCTAATGTGAAACCATTTCCCCTTGTCCTGTCACTCCAGGCCTTCTTGTAGCCCTCTTCAGGGACTGGAAAGTGTTGTCAGGTCCCCCAGGAGCCTTCTTGGTACTTTGTGATAAATGACACCAGCAGAACACCCTGATATGTTCTTAAAGTCATCTTGGAGCAGTGTGGTCACCCCAACCCCCTTTGCTAGGCCAAAATGATGGGGCTCTTTAAGAGTTAAACCATGTTTATGAACCTTAGGATCCAGGTTACTCAAACCCCATGGAAGGTTCCCTTCACTCGAGGCTCTTCTATGGTGAGAGTCCTGAGGAGACTTGGACACCCTTGTAAACCCCTGGGTTTCACACTCTTGACCAGTGGAATGAGGAATATTCAGAAGGACTTCACTGAAACCCTAAATCAGTTTCTTGTAGAGACCACTATAGTGGGTTTGTGTGCCCAGGTGGCCAAGAAGGCCAGTGGCCTCCTGGCTTGTGGCAACAGTGGAGTGGCTAGCAGGACCAGAGCAGAGATCAACCCCCTGCAACAGGAGGAGAGGAAACAGCCTCAAGTTGACCCAGGGAAAGGTGAAGGTGGCACTGAGGAACAATTCCTTCCCAACAAGGGTTCCCCACGTGTGACCCAGGCTGCCCAGGGCACTGGATGAATCCCTGTGTGTGGAGGGTCTCAAAGCCTTGGAGATGTGGGGTGAGGGACAGGGGTTAGTGGGGCCTTGGTGGTGCTGGGGGAGCAACTGGAGACTCAAGGAGATGAAAGGGCTTTTCCACTCTAATTAATTCTAGTTGATTCATTCAGCTCAGCCCTTCAAGCAGTCCCACTCCCCATGTTCCTGTGAGTGTTAACAGGCCCCCAGTCAATTCTGAGGAGCTAGGCTCTGCTGGGAAAACACAAGGGGCTGCCCTGGGGGGCCCCCGGTGGCCAACAAAATTGTAACTTCATTACTGGTCCAAACATAGTGGCAGAGCCCAAACATTCCCTGCAGCCTTGGCCCAACTCTGATTGCTGCCGGTAGCTGAGGTCCCAGAGACCCTCCCTGAGTCTCCTTGTGTGTCTGCAACCCCCACGAGTCACCAACCCCCTCTGTGTCCTCTCTGGGGCAGACATACGGGCAGCAGAGCTATGGTACCTACGGCCAACCTACTGATGTCAGCTACACGCAGCCCCAGACCACCGCGACCTATGGGCAGACAGCGTACGCCACATCCTACGGACAGCCTCCCACTGGTAAGAGCCCCCCTGGGGACAAAGCTGAGCTCCAGTCCATACCAGTAGAAGGAACCAGCACAGGCTGGATTCTTCTTGCCTCATCCTGTTTCAACTGGTGGGGTTTCCCCTGGAGTTAGCACTAAAAACAGCCTGAGTTGTTCAGATTGGGTCTAAATATTGAAAAAAACAAAGCAGGTTTTACCCCAGGTCCCATTTTTAGCTGCTCTGCGAAAATTGTAAACATCAGTTAGGGAATGAGGTTTAAGTAGTCTCCAAAGGCAGGGAATAGTGGGGCAGGCAGCGGGGTGTTTGCTTACAGAGCATGGGGAATGGCTAACAGCTCTGTCCTTTTAGATGCTGCTTAAAATATTTTATGTCTTTTCATGGAGAAGGGAAATTCCAGTCCCACAAAGCGAGAGCAGGTGCCCTTTAACCAGTGCTGCTGTGGGGCATGGACAGGCTTGGGTTTTTTTCCCTTTTTTTTTCAGTTTTAAAAGAAAAGACAACTTGGGGAGCATCAAATGGAAGGTGGTATCACGCCTTCAGGTACCATTTACCTCAATCCCTGCAGCACTGGGCTGGGGCAAAGTGCCTCAGGGTGCCTGTTTTTTGCCTTACAGCCCATTTTTGGGGTTTAGACACTGTTGTGCTCAGTGAAATTAAGCTCCTGGGCAGATACACCTTCCAGGAACCCCGGCATCACCTCAGAGCCTCCGCTGAGGGCTGTTGTAGCTGTTCAGGGAGCTTTCCATGTCCAGTGCTTGACTTTGCACCAACTCTGGAGCTGCCTTGGCTGCACTACTTCCCTCCCTAGCGTGATATAAAAAGTCATCGTGGAGCTGCCCCATGATTTTGTTACAGAGAAAAGGGGTTCAGAAGCTGGAAGGCTCCCCAGGCACCAATGGGATTAGGAGATTAATCGGTGCCATCAGATCTGGGCTTACAGTTTGGATTTTAGTCACTGGTGCATAAGTGTGAAAAGTCACTGAAGAGCTGCATCTGTTAGGGGGTTCTTGGCTTCCTAGTGACATTGCTTGGGGGCAGAAACAAACCTCATTGTTTGAGGTCTTTAGGTGTGACTGTCCTATCAGGAGCTGAGTGGGAATTCCTCCAAGGCAGCCCCACTTCTCTTTTCCACCCATGACCTTCAGGGTTGTAGATACTTAGCTCTGGGATGTGGCTGCAACAGCTCTTTCTGCAGGCTCTGCGTCAGCTGGTTTAGTGCTTGGTCAGGCTGCAGCCACACAGACTGCGGGTTGCTGAGCTCCTGGAGTGGGTAGCTCTGCAGAAAGGACATGACAGCACCTCTCAGGTGGTGCAGGTGACAAGAGGGTCCCTTTAAAGCCCCAGCGTTAGGATCCTGAGACCCAGAAGCAACCAAAAGCCAAAGTTTGGAAGAGGTTTAACTAATTAGCTGCTCAAGCTTCCTCCTCTCACTTCTCTTCTTCTTCACTCACCTATCACAGAGTCTCACTCACTCCCATACCAGTAACAGCAAGACCAGGTGGTGGTGGATGTTTTCTAGTTTTTCCTAAAGCACCTTTCCCTGACAAAGCTTTTCACAGATATTTTTACTTGTGAGGCTTATTTTCATTGATCTGAAAGCCTGCTTGCAAGGTTCTGAGCTAGAAGAGCCACCGGGGCTGACAGCACCTTCACAGTCCAAAAGGATGGGGCTGTTCTTAAACTGATGTGGTTTCTCCTCTGTTGGAGCTGACAAGAGTTTTGTTCAGCCTCTCTATGCTTGGCAGGCACTGCCACGTGCCTCATCTCACCCTGCAGGCGCTGATTGCATTAACCATGAACTTCAGTGGCTGTGAACAAACAGCCCTTGGACACTGAAGGTTTTTCTTCGGGAAAGCTCCGCAGAGTTTAATGTTTTTGGACAGTGAGGGCAAAGCTGGGGCTGTAGGTTGAGTTTCCCAGGACAGGGGGTTCGTTTATCATTTTAGGAGTTATCTCTGCCATTGCTGCAGCAGTAAAATCAGCAGCTGAGGTCTCCACACAGCTCTAACACGAGGTTTTTGCTCTGTGGCAGGTTACACCACCCCGACTGCCCCCCCAGCCTACAGTCAGCCCGTCCAGGGGTACGGCACAGCTGCCTACGACACCAGCACCGCCACAGTCACCACCACCCAGGCTTCCTATGCAGCACCGTCCGCTTATGGCACCCAGCCTGCCTACCCAGCCTATGGGCAGCAGCCAACAGCATCCGCTCCTGCCAGGTATTGCCTCCCTCATCCTCCTCACGCTCCATGCAGGGACCAACTGGGTTCACTCACACCTTCTCCCTGCCCTTCGTGCTCAAGCTTTGCTCTCTTGCCCCATTCTGGGGCCAGGGGAAGTGGGGTAGGTCAGTTCTGCACCAGCACAGTGAGTCAATGCTGCTTCTAAGGGGACTAGGAGAGTGGTTGAGCAGTTAAAAGGGCCTCATGACTCAGGGTGCGGAACAGAGAATGGCTCAAGCTGCTCCAATCCGGAGCTGCTGGGTCAGGCAGGATGTGGTGATGTGCTGTGGCTTCTTGAGTGCATGCTGCGGGCGATTTCCTTTCTCAATCTCTGCTGCCTGTGCTCACCCAGTGGGATATTGGGTGTGAACTGTGTGCTGGGGAAGTGGAAGCTGTAGAACACGTAACGGAAACCAGTCCTTAGCAACCAACAACCACTTTATTCCTCTACCTGGTGTTGGTAGCAACCACTGCAGCAACCAGTGGCAGAGCTTGGTGGCTCCTGTCTGTCTGACCACACTGTGAGGGTGAATCCTGACACCATTTTTAAGGAGCTAAACTCATTTTGCTCTGCTCTGACAGACACCTAGAGGTTAGAAACCGCCCGGGACAAGTCCATAGAAGAGGTGACATGCAAAGGGTTTGTTTTCAGGCCTTGGGAGTTAAAACAAACCATAGCCCTATAGAACAGGTTTGAAAGGGACCTTTAACGGAGATCACCTTGGCCAGTCCACAGCTCCTTCTCCTTTCCTCTGATAAGGTCTGTAGAGCAGTATCTGATGGTGCTGGATTCTGAACCGAACAATGGGGCATTGAAGCAATGGCGACACTGGCCACGCTGGAGCTAATCGTTTATTGTTTCACTTTCCTAGCCCTGGCCCAGCCTCTCCTCTAGAGCCAAAGTCTAAATCCTTCCCTTTCGTTACGCAGCTGCCGAGCTCCGGGCTTGGCCCTTTCCCCACACCAGGGGAAATACCTCATTGAGAGGTGCTGAAACCTCTGATGAGCTGCTGCCAGAGTGACCAACACCAGCGCAGTGCCGGCTTATAACAGGCTGCAAGCAGTGGGGGTTTGCACTGATGTCTTCTTCTTGCTCCATAGACCCCCGGATGGCAGCAAACCCGCAGAGAGCAGCCAGCCACAGTCAAGTACAACAGGCTACAGCCAGCCCAGCCTCGGGTACGGGCAGAGCAACTACAGCTATCCTCAGGTGCCTGCCAGCTACCCTATGCAGCCGGTCGCTGCGCCGCCTGCCTACCCCCCCACCAGGTAAGGGGCTGAGGGACTGGTTTGTTACCCTCCAGCTGAAGGTATCAATATGCAAAAGGGACTGAGTACCTAATGTCAGTTTGTCCTGGTACTTCTGCCTCCTTCTGCCGGTAGAAATAAGTGGTGGCTGGTCATGTGGACTTTGCTTTTCGCAGTCTGAGCAAAGCTCTTGCCACCAGACCAGCCTCTGTGGGATCACAGACAGGTTTGGGTTGGAGAAACCTGCAAAGCTCCTCCAGTGCCACCTCCTGCCCTGAGCAGGGCCATCCCCAACCAGAGCAGGTTGCTCAGCGCCCCAAGGTCCAATCTGACCTGGGATGGTTCCAGTGATGAGGCTGCTCCCACTTCTCTGGGCAACCTGGGCCAGGCTCTCCCCACACACAGTTTCTTCCTTAGATCCAGTCTGACTCCCTCTTTTGCTTTAACCATCACCCCTTGTCCTGTCACAGCAGCTCCTGCTCAGGAGTCCATCCT
>JAOXOE010033395.1:0-10244 GCA_028565055.1 Phoeniculus purpureus
TTGAACCCCATCAGGTTGGCTTGTGCCCACCTCTCCAGCCTGTCCAGGTCCCTCTGGATGGCATCCCTGTTCTCCAGCATGTCTGCTGCACCACACAGCTTGGTGTCATCAGCAGACTTGCTGAGGGTGCACTCCATGACTCTGTCCATGTCACCGACAAAGATGTTATGATTCTATGATTCTATGGTGAACAAGACTGGTGCCAGGACTGATCCCTGAGGGACTGCGCTTGTCTCTGGCCTCCACTTGGACACGGACCCATTGACCGCCACTCTTTGGGTGCGGCCATGTTGTTTGGTTGCTGTCCATAGTTGTTTTCCCTCAACCACAGCCTACTATCTTACGTATTTTACTTACTTGATATAGTAGATTATTGGCATGTACTGCCACAGACTTCCTAATGATGCAGACCCAGGCCAATTTACAGACCTCCTTGTATCAACAAGGTGTTTTTCTATTCTCTGGTATTTCACTCCAAATGTATTACAAGACAATAAAGTTGTCAGCTTCTGGTTTTCTTCATGTGTCAGATTATTTTATTCATATATGGTGGCCAGAACAGTGAAGGTCTCACTCCTCTGAGCATTGCCTTGGCATAGACTTCACTCCATGGTTGTTGATTCAGAGAACATTTACCAGAAATCTGAGGGAAGACAGATTAAACTGATATTACAGGAAAATTCCTGGTAGAATAATTTAGTGGCATAATAACAGTCGTACTGCTGAGACAATATTCAGCTTTTCCACTTTTGACTTGAAAAAGAAGTATGAAGGCTCATTTTTGTTTTTAGAATTTCCAATTAAAGGGTGTAAATTCTACTTTCACCACAAATACTGCTTTATGTGTCTCAAAATCATAATGTACATAATGTACTTGAATAATTTACATTTCTTCCTACCTATATAGCCAAAACAATCTTTTCTTGTTTCACTTGGTCATTAATCATTAGTGCTAATATCTTCTTGTATGGATTAAAACAGTACTCAGTATCTGTCTCCATGGCCTGGTAAGGAGGTGTGATTGATGATCTCAAAGACTAGACAAAACTGTGGAAGTCAAGAAACCCAAATACCTTGGTCTGCATTTGAAACACAGAAGTTTCTTCTGCATCTCACTTTGTCTTTGCAAAGAAGATGCAGAAATGTGTGATGTCAGAAATCAATCCAGACTAAAATGAGCACAATTTTAATTCATGAGTTTGTGCTTCATGAAAGGGAAAAGGACTTAATTAAAGTATTAAAGTAGCTTAAATACTGCTGACCAGCTTGGTTGAGCGGGGAGCTTTTGTAAGAACTGAGGAGAAAAAACAGTGATCAACTTTGGAAAGAGGGGCAGGTGAATCAGGAAGCATTTATAGATACTGTAAAGTCGTGTAGAAAGATAATTAGTGATGCAAAACTCAGAACTAATCTGGCCAATTCTGTTAAGGATACTAACAAGTGCTTTTATAAATACATTAATAGCAAAAGGAGGGCCAGGGGAAATTTAGAAAGGGAAGACAAGGAGAAGGCTGAGGTACTCAACACCTTCTTTGCCTCAGTCTTTAATAAAAATATTGCCCATCCTCAGGGCAACTGGGCTCCTGAGTTGGTAGACGGAGATGGAGAACAGAATATTCTTCCTGCAATCCAAGAGGAAGTAGTTAGTGACCTGCTGTGCCACTCAGATCCTAACAAGTCTATGGGTCTGGGTGAGATTCATTCCAGGGCACTTAAGGAGTTGGTGCAAGCGCTATAGCTAAGACACTTACCATCACTTATTATGGGTCCTGGATAACCAGAGAGGTCCCAGATGACTGGAGGTTGGCCAACGTGGTGCCCAACCACAAGAAGGACTGGAAGGAGAATCTGGGGAGCTATAGGTCTGTTAGCCTCACCTCAGTGTCTGCCAAAGTTAGGAGCAAATCATTCTGAGTGCCATTGAGTGGCACGTATAAGGCAACTAGGGGATCGGGCACAGCCAGCATAGCTTTAGGAAAGGAACTAATCTGAACTCATTCTATAACTGGCTGACCTTCTAGGTGGATGAGGGGAAAGCTGTGGACGTGATCTACCTAGACTTCAGCAAAGCCTTTGACACAGGCTGTGTCCCACAGCATCCTCCTGGAAAAACTGTCAGCCCATGGCCATCTGTCAAGCAAGTCAACAAGCAGATACAGAAAAATGTAACACAGAATGTAACTTTAATTAAATGGTTTCCATACGGCAGTGGAAACCTGAGCTAGCAATTGAGTCTTGGTAAATAAATCTCTATTTACTTCCTTCAAATTTTGCTATTGCAAATAACATTTATGCCAAACTTTTTTTCAGAAAATGCAATGCATTTGGAAAGAGTTGGGTAAATGTTTGTCAGTAATGATAGATCTAGAATTTTAAACCTATGCTCCAGAAATAAATTGGAAGATGAAAAGCTTAGGCAGTAAGGAATATTGTTTATCATCACATTGGACTGTCATTAACATTGGCAACAAAAGTGAATAACCAAGTCAAAGTAATGAGTAAAACACTCAAGAAAACCACACCTTCTCAAAACAATCAGGAGACAGGTAATTTCAGTGGAACACCTGAAACAAAACCAGAGAGACATTGTTCTCAAGACTTCCAGGAATTGCTATAGAGAGTTCTGCTGAATAACTCGTGCAAGGTCAACTAATAAAAGCATTGACAACTACAGTCTAAGATTTCAGGTCTGAAGAAGGTACTTAGTTCTACAACAAAGAGTACATACAGTAACAATATGAAGTCCTACTATCTTGCCCACAGTGTCTTTTTCAACAGTTCAACATTAAAGTATTTTCAAGACATATTCTCATCTTCCTACAACTGCCACGCTTTTCTTAAAATAAAAACTAATTTATCTATTTTCCGCTTTAAAACCACTGCATTCCCATACAAAAAAATCTGGAATTTTGGAATATCTTGAAACTATAGCTTAAATTAAACATATGGTTTCATTGCAGGCTGGAGAAATTGGTGGGGAGGAGTTGGGAAATGACTGCATGTGTGAGAGTATTCATATTTCCTCTTACAAAGACAACCTGCAAGCTATCGCTTCTTTTCAATGATCAGTGGTCGTGAAACACTGATTCATCTCTCTTTACAGCTTCATAGGAAAGTTATTGAGGAAGAATGTTGGAGCTTGTACCCTTTCCAGCTGATTTATCTACTCTTCTTATGAGAACTGTTCCTGCTGTGCCTTGGGTTTTACACAAGGAGGTTGTTCTGTCAGTGGAGAATTTGATTGTACAATGAAGTCTGCATAATTCTCCCTTCATTATTTGAAACCATTAAATTTGGACAGATCCAGCAGCAGACTGCTTTATAGTTAAAGATTTCCTCAGAGTGTTAGGCAAGTAGACTTCCTTATACCTAGATTGATATAGATGTTAATTTTGGTTTGCAAATATTAAATTCATTTTGATAAATGTTCATACTAGTAAAATTGGCTGGACTCCAGAATAAACATTTTTTTAACCACTGAGTAGATAGTACTTAATTTAAGTTTAATGATACTGAAAGCTTTTTCTTCTAGAAAGTACTGTATCTGAACTGCATGGTTACTTTAAGAATATCATATGTATTCAGTTAGTGATGTGCCAATAAGGTATGTCTAACCATATATATTTTACCTCTTCTAAACTGTATTCATTTTTTAAGTTCTCTGAATTAATTACTACCACCAAAGGCTTAATCAAACAACAAACATGTTCCAATGCTTTCTGCAAAAAACAGACAGTTTCAGTAACAAACCCAAAAAATAGCAAATGCTGCTCTCTCAGCTGCTGCCTTATATAGGTTTGTGCAACAAGCCATTCCTGTGTAGGACCATCTCAGAACAAATATGATATTCAGAAGCTAACAATAGTGTTTCAAAAGCATCTGAATGACCGTCAAGTACCAGCTATTTGTTTATAGTAAGACTACAGAATTTGATAAATACAAATATGAAGTTGAAGAAAAATGGTGCTAAGAAATGAAAATGTAATCACAAGTGTGACTACACTGTTTCTTGTGAAGTGTCAGCTCCTGGCTTGATTTAAAAACAGCATTTCTTGATTTGGACATTTCTTTTTTAATCCAAATTGGACATCATTTTAAAAAATCATTTTCTATCATATTGTTTAGAAACAAACACCCTAATGCTCAGATAGTTCATCAAGCAGTTGCGTAAATGACTGAAATGTGTTCAGAGGAACAATAGGACAGGAAGGCACCTAAAAGTCATTAAGAGCTATTTCCATCATAATTTTTCTAAATTGAGAGGTTTAAAAATAACCTTGAAGGTAGTTGTGGTCTCTTCCCAGTGCTTTTGAAGGGCTGTGCTCTGATTTTTATTTTGTAAGCTGACATACATATAAACAGTCATCAGACTTCCTGCTTGAGTGTAAAAGTTGGTCCCTAGGTCATCTTTGTGTATCTGATGCACTTATTCCAGTTTGAGCCCAGTTTTCCTGACCAGGATGGTGTTTGGAGTTCCGAGTGAGAACTTTAACAAGCAAGAAAGTTAATGTGTGCCATTCTAAACAAACCTCTTGGCTAACGCACCACAGGTTTTTCTCATAGTCAAGTCAGATCACTGTGACTCTGTCATGACTGAGTTCACAGACATCAACCACATTTTGCTTTGCTTTCAATGAATAAAACCTCAATATACAAATTGTATTCTTACTGTTAGCTCCTGATTACAGGAAGCCTTGCATTTTGAATGCTTGAATTTCATACTCACATTCTACCCCTCGTGTTTACATGTAAGAAAAAAATATTTCTTGAACTTTCTAAGGTTCCCAAGAGCCTTCTATCACATTAAGTCCATTTCCACTGCAGATGAGAGCTCCCATGAGTTACAGACCTTGGGTCTTCATTGTCCTGGTCCAGAATCTCTTGAATATGAGGCTATTCCGAAAATATTAAATAGAATAATGAATAAATGAATTGTCTCGGGTCACATCTCACCTGGTGCATCTTGTAAGGTAATACATATAGCTGTAGTGGAGAAATACCAATGCAATGAAATGAAATTTTTTGAGTAATCTTGTGATGCTTACTCCTGAATTTAGGCGGTCTTCCAGACTGGATACATTGAAGTCTAAGTGCTGTAGACCCCAACAGCTCTACACAGAAAGAACCGCTCATAATCACATGCTATGGATGTGTCCACCTAATAAAAAATAATTAGGAAAAAGGGAATGTGATGTGAAGCATATCTAGTGCAGAAGAGTGGAAACTAAATACTGTCACCTCATGACATGACAGTGAAGTGTTCACATCATCCCTCCCGAACCTGCCCCAAAGTGCTGCCCCTCAGCACTCAGAGCTTTCCACAGGTAGAGATTGGCTCTCCCTGACCATCCTGGCTGCCTGTAGAGGTCCTTTTGGGTGTGCATCCATCATACCTCCTGTGAGGTCCTACCAGTGGGTTTACCAGAAGTCAGGAATATCTGTTGCTAAACAGACACAGGAAGCTCAGACTGAAAGAGGGCTTTGTCCTCTTCACAACTTCATCTAGAAAAAGCCAAAGAGTTTGCATGTCTTCATGCACTTTTGATGCAGCTTTATGCTTCCTATCACAGAGCAGGCAATGTTTTTTGCCGCAATATGCACTAGCAAGCAGCCTACAGGAAACTGGTGAGGCTGGTACATAGGCTGTTTTTTATGAGTGCGGTTTTATACCCTGTGAGTTTTAAGAATAAGGATAGGCAGGTATTAACCTTGGTGAAATCCGTCTTCTGGTTTATAGACTGTATTTTTTAAATACCATAGAATCACAGAATAGTTTGGGTAGGAAGTGACCTAAAAATCATGTAGTTCCAAAGCTCTCTTTCCTTGGGCAGGGGCACCTCTTACTAGACCAGGTTGCTCAAAGGCCCATCCAACCTGGCATTCAGCATGCACAACTTCCTGGGTAACTTATTCCAGTGTGTCACCATCCTCACCATGAGAATTCCCTCCTTACCTGCTACGTAGGTCTACTTGCTTTCAGCTTAAAGCCATCACCCCTCACTCTACCAGTACTAGCTCCTGTTACTCAAGTTATTTTCTAGTTAGCACCTACAAAATCAATAACTGAACAACATAGATCGTAGAATCATAAAATGTTCTAGGCTGGGTGGGACCTCTAGAGGTCATCTCATCCAATCTCCCTATACAGGGATGACTCTACCTAGGTCAGACCACTCAGACCCTCATCAAGCCTTACCTTAAATTACTTCAGAGATTGGGCCCCCACCACCTCAATGGGCAACCCATTCCAGTGATCAACCACTCTTACACTGACATCCTCGATTTTGAGTACTATTCTAGTGTGTTAACTTTTCACAAATGTGATGAAATCCATTTGCGGCATAAAATTTGGTCCCTCTCAGGAGGTTATTGGTAAGAGGGTCAAGTCTGTAGTCTGGCACACACCATTTCATAAAGACTTTGGAGATTATATTTGTTTAGTAGCAAGTCACTGGTGACATCTTAGGTCCTAACGATGGTCCTACTGGTTATTACTTATAGACCAAAGCTATAATGGAATTGTCAACTCATCTGTACTTTGCAGTGAATAACTCAAGTCAATTACGTTCACTGTGATAAGGCAAATTAAACAAAATTTACATTCCCTCCCTGTATCTCTCATCCTTTTCTAAACTAGGTGAATAAATAAAAAATATCAGAAAATTATCTGTGTTATAACATGGAAGCAGTTACACATGGACATGAAATCTATTGTATGCACTTATCTCTTCTAACCTGAAAATTGTGTATTTTGAGATTACTGAATTGACATTTGCTGCCACAGTACCTCTACAAGATTAGAGGCTTCCTTCAGTTAGCTAAAATATATAACCAAACTGCAAAAAGTATATGAAGCCATACAGAGTTCCATAGGATAGTTCAAAATAAATCTTTTTCCAGTTGCAGAGTAATAGAAGGATGAGGCAGAAGGAATTCAAGTCAGTCACTTACTGTCCGTAAGTATTTGATGGTGGAAAATATTCCAGAAATATCCAAAGAAGCCTCCTCCGAAAGCTTTACTCCACTAAATATTTAATCCAAGTCTTAAATTCACACAGAAACATTTTTTGTATATAACACCTACAAACGTACCCCTATGTTACAGTTTAGGAAAACAATACAAAATAGCATAAATGTTATATAAAGGGGAAAGTGAATCAGTCTTCGATCATCTCAGAAGAACTGCACATAACTTCCAAGGTGGTAACTGTGCCACATTTGGCAGTGATAGAAGAAAGTAATCTGAGAGACAGAATGCTCATCAGTGATGATGAAGCTCTGTACCTGTTGTGACCCCATGTGAAGCAGAAAACATCTGTATAAAGAGACGTACAATCACAAGCTGGTTTTCATGAAGAACATCAATATTTGAAAATTACAACAGACTCACTGTGACGACAGCACTGAAGTCAACTATGGATTCATAATATGGGTTCTTCATAATTGTCTAATATTTATTATTATTATTCTTTCAAGCTTTTCTATTGATGTCACAGAGAAATAAATAAGCAAAAATTTCTCTAAATTCTTAAAGAAAAGTATCTATTCTTTTGATTAGTTCTCTTGATTCTTTTGACATAATTTGTGCTATTGATTGACCTACTTTCTGAATGCTCATTTGATTCTTCTGAAAACCCTCGAAGCCGAAATGTCAGCTCTCAAAGGTAACACAAAATAGTGCACAGGTCATCAGAAATTGCTAGCCATCTATCTAAGACACTTCTTGACAGAAGTGTTAATGGGTCCCAGGATGGAGATTATTCAGATAGGTGCATTTCATGTCTTTGTACTTTGTTTCTATCAGCTAAAGCAAATAGCTCTCAGAGGAAATGCCCCTTTTGCACAAAAATTACAGTGATGTAATTAGAAAAAGGTTTTCCGAGAAGGATCTTCGGTTTAAAAAATAAAGACTAAGCACTTTAGCAGAACGAGTGCTCCTTCCAAGGCCTATTCAGTCAATTCTACTGCAAAGCTGGGTAGTATTTTAACTAGTGCGACACTGTACTTACCAAATTTGAAGGGTATTTAATACACTATTAGTATCCTTTGGAACTGTCCTTGTTCCGAATCAACACCAAGTAACGATAGTAGCAATAAAACACAGTTGGTAGACTAATGTATCTCAAATGTCTCCGTGAAGAAGCACGTCAGTAGCTGATGTAGCTTTTGCTGTTTGATTTTTGCCAATATAAATTCATGAAATGACATTTATGAAATGACTATTATGAAATGACTGGTGCCTCACCTGATCTGAAATGCGCTAAAGACAGACTAAAAGCTTATATAGCAGAAAAGAACTTTGACAAAACTGGTATTTGAGTCTATTACTCAAGACACACACAGATGCCTCAGTGGATTCAATGTATTTTCCCAGGGCAGGGTGGGGGGGAAAGCTTGATTCTTGACAGATTTTTGAATACTGTCTGGAGGAATAATTCTGTACTACAATAGACATAACATTAGTCTCCATCTACTCAGTAAAAGTAGGAAAGCTTGATTATAGGAAGAAACGTGTTTTCATTCTCATGGCACAGAACTACTGGTTTCAGTCTCTTTGGTTTGCATTTTGAAAAAGTAATATTTCTGATTTTATAAGGAACCTGAAGGTTCAAGTCCGAAGTCAGTTTAAAATTAGCATAATCGAACACTGAATTTAAGACAAGGTTTTACTTGTGCAATCTCTAGGAACAAACCGTTCCCATTTTTTTCTTCAATGGCCGTTTAAAGTTAGTTTAATCAGACTACTGGCATCTAGTGGCAAGCTGTGAGTTGTCACAGGGAGTTCTCATGTCAGTGGCGACAAACATCAGCAAAAGGCATTGAGCTGTTATCTAGACCTCACTCTGGGAACTGGGACAGTGTGCTGTCATGGATCTGCCAGGAACAAGGTTTTCATGGGATGGCTTCTTGTTGTAAATGTGCTATGTATGTACTATTCTTGCTCTAAGTGTTGCATGTGTGTGAATCCCATACTCTCAAGGAAGGAACAAATCTCTGACTTAGAATCTTATTCTCAAATCTCATTCTGGCTATGCCATTAACCCTACAGAATAACGTACACAAGTAATTTTGTCGCTATCTCTGCAAAACCCTCCTTTCCAAATAGCTTTACTGATACCTTCCAGTTAAGCCCGTGAAGAAGTACGGTGATGTTACAGAGGCCTTGGCTGGCAATGTAACTGTGCTCCAAGGGCTTTATACAGGCTATGTATGTACTTGCAGATTCAGGGTGCTACGGACATTCTGCTCTGCAAATTTATAACACAGTTAGTTATTTGTGGTCCACAAAATATAAAAGTAATTCTTGTGTTTATTTTGATAACACATGACGCTCCAATGCAATGACCCCTGGTATTAGACACCTCACAGAAATGATTAATGCAGGGCAGGACAGATTACAATTCTAGACAGGTAACACAAGAATAGAATCAAGATTATTTAAGTCACCTCTGCAGTATCTTTCTGTACCTTTCAGCATTTTGCATCATTTTTCTATTGACCCTCACGGTCAGTCTTTCAGGTTTGACAGATCAGTTTGCCCTGTGCTTTCTTTCAAATGTAGATCTCTTTTAATGCACTTCAGTTAAGTTTAACCCTTTTTCTTCTAGAAGCTCTTGTTTCATGTGGATTTATCTCTACAAACTTTTCTGAATAATGACTGTATAAATCAGCCTCATTAATTTAACTTTTTTCTCTTATTCCACCTATACTCAGAGCATTCACATTCCACTTGGATCTTTCCTTGTCCCTTAATTCTAGTGCAGTGATTGGATAGACTACACGCAGCCTTTTAAAACTGTAAGCAGACTTTCAGCATCTCTGGTTTGGTGAAGAAAAGTGCTCCCTGAACCTTTCAAACCAGAGTTTAAATATTTCTCTAATACTGTGTCCTATATTTTCTTTTTTTTTTATTTGTGCATGCAAACAGTGTCTATCAGAGCATGGGCACTTAAACTCTATTGGTGCACACACTTATGCCTCAGCATTGCTATGGTTGTTCTTTGTTTTCAGTTTAGCTCTTCAAGTCTGTTGATCTAACAAGACTTAGATTTCTGCTTTTTTGAGCTTTTATGAATCATAAATCACATTAAAAAGCAGCCAGCATCTAGTGGCATAGAGATATAATTTAAATCTTGGATGGTCCTAGAACTAGATTGTAATGGTGACAATCACAGAATCACAGAACATTAGGGATTGGAAGGGACCTCAAAAGATCATCCAGTCCAATCCCCCTGCCACAGCAG
>JAOXOE010033396.1:0-10242 GCA_028565055.1 Phoeniculus purpureus
ATGGACCCATTGACAGCCACTCTTTGGGTGCAGCCATCAAGCCAGCTCTTTACCCATCTAGTGGTCCACCCATCAAATCCATGTTCCACCAGCTTGGAGACCAGAGTGTGGTACGGGACAGTATCAAAGGCTTTGTTCAGGTCCAGGTGAATGACATCAGCCACTCGCCCCTCATCCATTAAGGTTGTGACTTGTTCAGAGAAGGCCACTAGGTTTGTCAGGCAGGACTTGCCCTTGGTGAAGCCATGCTGATTGTACCAAATCACCTCTTCAGTAGCATGGAAATTATACCTCAGAGCTAACAGACAAGACACTATGTAACAGACGATGCCAGGTTCCTAGCCTTTTTTTCATACGTGCCCATAAATCACATAGTTTTTAATACTTCTCATTTACCATTCAGCTATAATACATGATAACACATCTTAGAAGAAAATTACATTATCTTCCTTTCAGAGAGCAAAGAGTTGTGGGTATCTTACAATGCCCTGTCCATAAGAGTTACATGCTGCCTTATTAAAAAAATCAAATGCTGCAAAGAAAATACTTACATTCATATTGAGAGAAAACTCAGTAAGATATGCGTATTAAGGAAGACGGTGAAAGTAATTGCTAAGCCGCTCTCCATCATCTTTTCTAAATCCTGGGGATCTGGAGAGGTGCCTAGTGACTGGAGGATAGCAAATGTAACTCCAATCTTCAAAAAGGTTAAGAAGGACTCCAGTTCAAGAGGGATGTGGAACTGCTGGAGGGAGAGCAACGAAGATGGTGAAGGATGTGGAGCACCTGCCTCATGGGGAAAGGCTGAGGGAGCTGGGTCTCTTTAGCTTGGAGAAGAGGAGCTGAGGGGTGACCTCATTAAAATCTATAAATATTTGAATGGTTGGGATCAGCAGGATGGAGCCAGGCTCTTCTCAGTGTCATCTAGTGATAGGACAAGGGGCAATGGGTGTAAGCTGGAAAACAAATTCCACATAAATATCAGAAGGAACTTCTTCACAGTAAGGGTGACAGAGCACTGGAAGAAGCTGCCCAGGGGAGTTGTGGAGTCTCCTTCACTGGAGATATTTAAAGCCTACCTGGATATGTTCCTGTGCAACTTGGTCTGGGTGATCCTGCTGTGGCAGGGGGATTGGGCTAGATGATCTTTTGAGGTCTCTTCTAATCCCTATTGATTCTATGATTCTATGATTTCTATTAACCTTTGTAAGACTTTTACATTATTTTAACAAAGAATAACTGAGATTGGCAGTTAGCTATAGGTATAAGATCTCTGGTATTTAGTGAACAAAGTTAAAGAAATTACAGTTAGGGTTAAGGTTAGGGTTAGTGAGGGGTTAGGGTTAAGGTTAGCATGAGAGATACATCATCTGTAAGCAATGAGGGTAGACAGTAAGAAGAAATATTTCTTGCACAAATAACAAGATTCTGAAATAAAACAAAAAGGAATACCAACATGGTGATACATACATCATATGTATACACCATACATGTATCATTAAGCAAAAAACTATGCTGGGGCCCATTTTAGCATGTTGACTTATAAATAATCCCGCTCTAATTCCCATCTAGAAAGTAAAGTTAATTGCATTAGAAACTGGCCATTTGATTTGTATTTTCACTATATGTGACTTCATCACCCTATCACCCTCAAGATAAACAATCCTATTGTTGCTTATCCTGAGTTACACTCATGAGAAGAACAGTAGGAGTAGAATATTGTGTTATGTGTGGCTTACTCCAGCAAAATCCTACGTATCCATTTGTATTTTTCATGTTGCCCGTGTCTAACAATGAGAAAATGTATTTATGGCTTTTGCCCTATTACTTTTTTAAGCATTTGAAAGAAAAGTAATAATGCTAGTGTATCACAGAAAACACCTATGAAGAAAGATTTAACAACATTCATACTAGGAAATGAGAGAAATAACGCACAGAGTCTGTTATCCAAATTTCAGTTATACACTTACAGAAGACTGAACAGCAGTTCAAATTCCTATTGCATTCTGTGTTGTGATAAAATCTACCTAGACAGCAATGGTTTAGGTAGATTTAAATAATGGGTATAATAGGCATCAATCCAGTATAATCCAGGATGTTCTAACATGCTGAAGGTGGGAGATGAAGAATTTATAAACTTATGTTGTTGGTTAAAAAGGAAGATTATTTAATCTGTTCATTTACTGACTTTTAAAAGAAGCAGGTTGAGGTAATAGACTAACTACACTTTGCTCAGCTAGGAAAACGTGGTTTTTTGACATCTCACTGAACTGCTCCAGCTTCACCACATTTCATATTTACAAACTCATTTCTGATATGTTGATAGACTATTTCTGTTAACTCTTAGTTAAGCACTTGCTTAGCCGGGTTTCTCTCTACAGCTCTTTATTACCCAATAAAGTTCAATAACCTAACAACTTCTAGCTAAGGCTGGGTAGGACATTTTAAACCTTCTCGCATTATGTTCTGTAGCATTCTTTCCTCAGGATGAATGAAGACCTTATACTGTTAACTGTGTTGTGAGTAGAGTCATGTTCAAAGCAGATTTGTTACTGTGATTTGTTGAAGAGAATGTCATAAAATTACATGTAATTCTCCCTGTGTTTGAACCCTTATGTGTTCAACTCCTTCAAATTTCTAATGATTGCAACCATCTTTATACTCAACAGAATCCCATTCCACAAGTTTGATTCCAAAATACTTGTGGGGAAATTTGTTAATTTGTTCATATAAAACTCTAATGTATGAAGTCATATAAATTTTCCATTTAAGGTTTTTGATAATGCACATGTTTTATTTAAGCATTTTCTTTGACTACTGCTTCCTCTTGTACAACTATCTACACGGCCAAAACCTTGGAAGCAACTATTAAACAAAACAAAAATAATAAAAATGAAAAATATAAATATTATAACAGTTGTCATAAAAGATATAACTTACTTCAACTTCAAAACTGTTTTTCAGCTGAAAACTGGATCTTGCTGGATCTAGGAATGAAATTAACCAAAACCAAAATGTTCAAAATATAATTTCTCTCCCAAGGCTGAGAACTGTGTGAGACCACAGGCAGGAAATTTCTCCTCAGCTGCGGATGGCTAAATTACTCAGAAAGCTGTTGAGAAAAAAAAACACATTCCTCCACTTAAAGAGGGAAATCATAGTTCCAAACAAGTTTTATTTCATAGATCAACATGCTTAAGGAACATTTCCAAGGTTTACATGCTGATTTATTTTTTATGAGCTTCTTGCTAGAGAAAATATTAGAAGCTTATACTTTAAGTACACAATGTCATGAAACTTTCAGGAAGATCTGCTCCTCTTTTGCATTTATTTTCAGACTGAGAAAATGTGATCCTCATTTTCTGTAAATCTCTCAGTCAGTTATAATGGAAACTATTACAATGTCAAATGGAGGACTATATTGTCTTGATTATGATCTCTGCAAGCAGCACAAGAAAACTTTACAAACCAAATCACCTCCTTTCTTTTGAGGACCCCATTATCATTTAATAAAGAAAATAAAGCAAAACTTTTGAAAGATAATTTTACATCTAGGTCAGAACATCTAAGTTTTCCATTTAAAAAAACCGAAATGTTATGTTATATAATGCAGCATTCTACTAGCTTTATGTGAACAACTCAATTATTCACAAAAGCAAGAGAGGAAGCAAAGCCTGCATTTTGTAAGCTAATGCACTAGATTTATTGTAATCTGAAAGCATCTGGAGGGAAATTTATTCTAGATTTGCTTGGATTGCAAAAAGCTTTATGCTGTTTATAAATATTTAGCTCTTGATAATGGTTACTAGCCTTTATCTAATGTGCTCTGAGGACTCAAGATTTCAAAGTGCATGTTATAATTCTGGAGTACAGGTGGTTGGAAAATTAAAAGCAATGGACTGCTTGTATATTTTTTCAGTCATCCCAAAAATATAAAGCAGTGGGTTAGCATTACAGTCTTAGAAGTAAATTACTCTCATTTTCTTCCAGATGAAAAAAGAACTAAAGCATTCCAATAAATAAAATAAGCAAAAGATTATTATGAGTTCCTTCTGCCAACCAAATCCTTCTTATTCTCTGTTGCAACATTTTTTGTTTGTTTTTATTTTTTTGTCCAAAAAAGAACAACTTTGTATACTTTGATATAGCCTCAGTGGTAAGACTTGGACTGTAACAAGGTTCTCATCTAATGATCTAGTATGAATAACCAGTTATTGCATGATCAAGGCAGGAAATCCGATAGAGCTCAGACACTAGAAGTCACTGATCAGAAGTAGTTTATTTTACAGAATAGCAGGGTTTATATACCATACAGTATTCATCAACAACTACATTCTACCAATCATTTTCGTCTTGCTACATTCCAAGGATACATGGTTGGTTTGTTCTGTTTTTACACTACAAACAACACAAGGCCTTTAGAGATAGACACAACAATTCACTTTAGCCTCCTATCAGTTTCCTATCTTGTCTGCTGGCCTGGTTCTATTCCTAACACTAAGAGACATCCTGTGTTTTACAACAGCAGGCTACCCTCTGTCTCTGGGCATGGATCACTATCTATTCCTAAATTCCTAGGATTCACTGTTCACAGAATTCCAGAATCACAGAATCATCATGGCTGGAAAGGACCTCCAGGGTCATTGAGTCCAACCTCTATCCTATTATCTAACTGCTAGACCAGATACCTAAGCGTCGCATCCACTCGTTCCTTAAACACATCCAGGGACGGTGACATCACCACCTCCCGGGGCAATCCATTCCAGTATCTAACCACCCTCTCAGTAAAGAACTTCTTTCCAACATCCAATCTAAACCTCCCCTGACGCAACTTGAGGCCATTTCCCCTGTCCTGTCATCACTGATCTGAGAGAAGAGTGTGCATGGGCTCTCTGCTCACCTGTTCCACAATTAGGTGGTTACATAAACAGCCCAAGGTGTCACATTCCTCACCCAGGAACTGACCCTTGAAATAACCCAGGCAGTGTGACTCTGGAGGGTCTATCTGTGTGAGGATTTGTTGAGAGGGCTACAGCATAGGGTGTTCTTTCCATTTTTATGGATCGTCATTCGCAGATAGAGAAATTCAGACAATGCTGACACAGAGAGTTTCCATGATCTGTTCCAAAACATTTTCCTCGCCTTCATTTTTTTCTAAGGACCAGTATAAGGGGCAATCAATCACAAGTTCACCAACTTGCTCCCTTGTTTAAAAAAAAGGAGATGATGGCCTTGCATAAGAATTTCTCTCCTACCCTGATTATCTGACCTGGAGCCCACAGAAATGTGTGAAAACCTTAACACAGACTTCAAAGGGCTCTATAATCAGTCCTTTTTCATCTAGCCCTTCCAAACATGCCCAGCATTTTATGCAGCACATTGTATTCAATAAAACCGGTGCCACTTGCATAAAGACCTCAAAGCATTTCCTAGTCCTTAGCAGCTCATGATAACAGAAGCAAATATTGTTCTATGGCTGATTCTATAGTTTCTGAAAATGAGTCAGTGAGGAGAAGGGATTTATCTGGGATCGTACTGAGTTAGTGCCGTAAGTGCAACAGGAATCACTCATTTCCTCTATTTACAAACTACATTTATTTTGAAAAGACTGAAGACAACAAGCAGTGAACAGTGTACCTGTTTCTCACAGCATATTCCTGAGGGCAGGTCTCACACGTTGCTCCCCTAAAACACTATCAGAGCATGACATCCAGTTTGGAGAAAGAAGAAAACACCTGAACAAGGTGGAGGGTAATGCCAGCAGGCCAGCCACTGATTCCTTAAGAGGCACTTGTGTCCCAGTTATAGGTCTTTCAAACCTAATTATCTATTAGCTCACACCCAAATAAAAGATTTGTAATAGTAGCTATGCACAGAGCTGGAGCTGTATTCACACAGCCAGAAACACTGCTTCTTTAGAGATTATGTACTGCACAGACACAAGCCTTGTTGTTACCCTGCGTTGCCTGGCAGATCTTTCAGAGGAGAGCTCATCCATTTGGTTTTGGACACAAAAGAAGGAAGTTTTTCTTCCTTTCATTCTTTCCTTTTTTAAAAAAATCATTTTCCGCCAGCATCAATAAATTATGACAAATATAGGCCAAAATGAATGCTAACGCCAGCTGTTACAAACCTTTACTGGAAATTTTCAAAAAACCTTTCAAGAAAAGCCTAGTATCTCCTAATCAATTATAAAGCTCTGGCTGGCAATTACAATTTATTCCCCGTCTTTACTAAAGGCGAGTATTTCAAAGAGAAATTTCACTGCACGTCAATTTGCATTGTGCTCCAGTTTCTCATAAGATATTGGATCTGACTGATTTGTTATATTATTTCTGAGAAAAGGAGTGGCATAAAGGAGAGGACAGGTGTTGGACTGTCTGGGTGTTGGACCTCTGAGAGAAGCTGTGTGACATGATATCTTGCAGCTGTTTCAATAGATGGTCTCTCTTGCACTTCCAAAGACAAATGTTACACCAGTCAAACTCTATTTTGGTTTACAGGAAGTCTGGGATTTAGGGAAAGGCAGCACATGGATGATTTAAAAGTTGGCTACAACTCTTGCATTTAAATTTAAGTCACAAGCCCATCCAGCACCCAGTGCAAAGTTCTGCGAATGAGTAGCTCTTATTCTGTAGAATCTTTTAGACCCATGTGTCTAAACTGTACCAATGTCTCTACCTTCCTTCATTTGTTCACATGTAAATGCTACAAGTTCCCCAACACAGGGGCTATCTTCCCAATATTCTTGTCTTTCATTTGCTTACTTGTGCCTAGTCCAATCCATGACTTGATTGACACGCAAAGGAATAACCATAGCCCATTTAGAAACAATCAGCATATAGTTTTGCTTAGCTTTGGTGGCATCATATTAAATTGCAAGGATGATTTATTTCCAAAATATTTTATTTACTATTGATGATAATTTTTTCTTAAAAGCTTGCAAGAACAACACTTCAAAGTCTGTAGAAAATAGTATGTAAGCTCAGTCTAAACTCCTATAAACTCAACTGCTTCACCTTGCTAGAAATTTCCAGCCTATGAAGCTTTCAGAAGGAATAAAAGACTGCTCTCTAATTTTCACAGTCCTCAATAAAAAAAAAAAAATGAGCAAGATGACAAGAATTGAAAAGAAACCCACGATACCAGTGAAAACTGTTGGCATTTCTGCAGTTCTGTTTGCACCGAATGACCAGACCTTGATTACAACTGAACCTGACCTTGCAGATCATAGACTGGTTGACAATGACTACATCTATTTGGTTTAGGTATCAAAAGCCAGTGCAGATCATGCAGCTAGCAATAGAGAGAATAATTTTCTCCTTATCCTGTATCCTTTTCTTAATCTAATCACCTACAGAGCAGTTTACCTTCTTATGTCAGATCAAAGTACTAAACAAAGCTGGCACCTTGTGAGGTAGGTTTCAGATAACTTTATTAAATGAAGCAATACCTGGAATAGGTGAACTGCAGATTTAGGTTTTAAAGACAGGGGAGAATTACTGGGGCCAATGTCAAGGCAGTCTTTTCAAGACCATTTGTCGGCATGCAAACACACACACAGGCTGCCACCAGAAACATTCTCCTTCAAAGTGAAAACAGAATGGGAAAAGCTGAAATGATGAGAGCCTTTTGATCTCCTGCCTTCTTTTCTGAACCTTCCAGGATTTTTACTTTGGTTTCAAAAAGTAGCCAACAGAGAAGGTATTTGTACAGATATTTCATCAGCAGGGATCTCCTAGATATTAGTAGATCTATCACCTGACAATGAATATCATTGAGATACTCTCTTCTTCTTTTCTTGGGTGGCCAAACAAGCTATCTAGCTACAGCCATTAATAATGAAGAGAGAAGACGCACAGCTTTCCGATATTTTCTTATTTTTAAATGCTGAACTCTCTCATTGTGACACTTCTACATTTTGGGAGCCAAGCCATCAATCTAGTTTGTGAAAACACCTTCCCATAAAGTTTGCTGAGGAGTGTGGGCTTCATCCTACTCACCCTGGGAAAATCACTGTCTGGAAAAGTTGTATTGCGGTTACACAGCCTTTAAAAAAATGTGTGGACTTTCAAAATACCTTGTACTATGGAGTCTCACCAGGGGAAGTAATTCCTAGGCTTCTGCTATGGGGAAAAGCAAGTACTCTTAGCTCAGGTACTGATGCAGGCCAAGCAGGCCATCAAAAGCAGCTAATAGCTTAGCTAAACCTTGTCACTTGCCCACGCATACTATTACACTCTCCCAGCGCACTGGAAATCAATTTAATTGCCTTATGACAATCAGTCATATCCTTATATCAAGAAAGAAAATTAGTAAAGTAATTGGAAAAAAGATTATTTATGTGGCCCTTTCTGACGCAGGAGGAAGGAACTCTTGTTACAGCATAACAACATAAACATAACATACAGCAAATACTAAATGTCTGTCAGTTCTCACTAGGGCTTTTCTCTCATTATTATAGACTGAAAAAAGAAGAAGAAATAAACTACACAAGTGTGTAGGTCTGAAGGGAACCTACATACACTGAAGGGAACTGTCACCTAGTTTATTCCCTACTCATAATAAATTTTGTATAATGTGACAGGTCAGAATGATTTACAGGTTATGAACTTATGAAACTGGAAGCCGCTGTTAGCAAAATTACTCTCAGGTCAAAATTCTGGTGGTACTTGTGGATTGATTTTTTTTCCTAGAGGATAACTCTAGTTTATTGTAAAGGTATCAACCTGCTTGATAATTTTATAATGACAAAAAGACAGTCATAGTAGAGATGAAGAGACAAGATAATGACGGCATGAAAAGTAAATTGCACAAAAATTAGTCACAGCTACTAACAGTATAAAAATTAAACTTAAACTGGGGAAAACTGTTTGCAAAGATGAGGACAGAACTGAGTAAATGCATCTGGGACAGAGTATTTACGGGAGTTGTAATATGACTGATAACATTTCAGGCACACATGATCAGTCCACTCACACTGTGGTCAAAAGCTGGTACAATCTGATGTGATGACCAGTAGCTGTAGAAATAAGGTCATGATTGAAATCTAGTTCCTCTCAGACTGTAGAAGTTTGTATTGTAAGTGTGCTACCCAGGAAGCTCAGAAGACAGAGAGTTGTTTGCCCAGGCAAAATCTTTCCTGCTCATTTGTGCTCATTGTCCAGTGTAAGGGAAGCCTATCAAATGCTACACAGACACACCTGCCTGTGTAGACAAACTGAAACTGTAGTTAACCTCATTGTTAAGCAGAATACAATAAGAATACAACCATGGATAATACATACACAACATTTCTAATCAACCCTGAAACTATTATTTCTGTTCCTGAGGAGAGAGTCATTAGATGTGGTACTTTGTCATTCGTCACTTACTGCCTTGCATTAACTCCAGATGAAATATGAAGTCTCTAAAAACAAAACTAATATTCCTTTCATTCCCCACCTGTTAGCTTTGCAAACTCAAGCACAGATTTACCAGCAAATTAAGCCTTTCTAGTAGCACCAATCAGTGCAGTCTGCAGTCCTGCATTATGTGTCACTATTGTAGCTCCACAGTTCTCTCTTTAGGTGAAGGTCATGGCTCGACACTGCATAAACCTCAAACTGATGGGCTCAGTCATTACAGGGTCAAGACCCAGTTCATATTCTGCTGATTGCAAAGGGAAAAACCTAATATCCAGTTCTCTCTCTCTCTCTCATGAAGTCAATTTGGAGAGTCAGAAGAAAGAACAATCTCTAAGTACTTACAGTGTTTTTCAAAACTACAATGTATCCAACAAGTCCTTCTGCAAATTACAACAGCACCACATTCAGTTGCCATAGAAGAACAGCTTCATGCCCCTTCTCCAGCCAGGCAAAACCTGATGAAGAAGCCAGTCAAAAGACCAGCCTCACTACCTAGCAAATGAGGTCAGTAAAGGTTGCAGGCCTGGAGACAGAATCATAGAATCACAGAACATTAGAGATTGGAAGGGACCTCAAAAGATCATCTAGTCCAATCCCCCTGTCAGAGCAGGATCATAGGATCATAGGATGTTAGGATCACCTAGACCAAGTCGCACAGGAACATATCCAGGCATGTTTTAAACGTCTCCAGTGAAGGAGACTCTACAACCCCCCAGGGCACCCCATCCCAGTGCTCTGTCACCCTCACCTTGAAGAATTTCCTTCTGATATTTATATGGAACCTCCTATGTTCCAGCTTACACCCATTGCCCCTTGTCCTATCACTAGATGACAT
>JAOXOE010033397.1:0-10242 GCA_028565055.1 Phoeniculus purpureus
ATTCTGTGATTCTATAGTGACTTACGGTGGAGAAGGTACTTTCATCTTAAAGCCTGTGTTGCAGGTGCTTAGAACTTGTATAAAGCAACATTGATGTGTTCCTGCATGACTTAGTCTAGGTGATCCTGCCGTGTCAGGGGGATTGGACTAGATGATCTTTCGAGGTCCCTTCCAATCCCTAATGATTCTGTGATTTATGATTCTAAGTATTGATAAGTATTTTTCCCCTAAAATTATCAACATAACACAGTGTAAGATATTATAAAAAAAAATCCCTTCTGGAAAAACAAATAACAGAAACCTCAGCCCTCAATCATTACAAACACTTCAGTCCCCTCTCCTTTACCCCGTAATGCTATATATCCTTGTTTAGTACACTGACTGCTCTTACATCGACAGCATTGTCAGTATGAAAGCATTGTGGTAAAACAACCCCTTATTATTTTATTTTCATCAATATACACATCTTATTTATGAATAAATTTCAAAAAATTCTTGGTGACAGGGGAAAGCAAAGGCACATATTTCAGTGTCTTTTTTTTTCAACATAGCAAATGAAGCATTTTCTTCAGTAGTAACTATGGACTTCAAAGTTAGGCAAATGCTCGTTGAAGAATGGTGTAAAAAACTAGGAGAAGTGGCTGACATGCCAGAAGGATGTGTTGCCATCCAATGAGACCTGGATAGGCTGAAGAACTGAGCGGGGATAAACTTAATGAAATTCAACAAGGTCAAGGGTAGGGTCCTGCATCTAGGAAAGAACAAGCCTCTGTGTCTGTAAAATCTGGGGACTGATCTGATGGAAAGCAGCTTTGGGAAAAAATATCTGGGAGTCTTGGTGTAGCACAGGCTGACCATGAGCCAACAGTGTGCCCTTCAGGCCAAGAAGGCCACTGATCTCCCAGGGTTCATACTAGTGTGGCTAGTAGGCTGATGGAGGTTATCTTCCCCTCTACTCTGCCATGATTATACCATATCTAGAATCATGTGTCCAGTTCTGGTTTTCCCAGTTCAAGAAGGACAATAGAGTCTAACTCAAAGCCACAAATATAATTAGGGGACTGAAGCATCTGCTTTATGAGGGAAGGTTGGGAGAGCTAGGTCTGTTTAGTCTGGCAAGGAGGAGATTCAGGAAAGATCTCACTAATGCCCATAAATATCTAAAGGGCAAATGCCAGGAGGATGGGACCGGAATATTCTTTGTGGTGACCAGGAAGATGGCAAGGGACAATGGGCACAAACTGGAATATAGGATGTTCCATCTAAACATAAGGAGAAGCTTTTTTACTGTGAAAGTAACAGAGCACTGAAACAGGCTGCCCAGAGAGGTTGAAGAGTCTCCTTGTCTGGAGGCATTCAAAAACTATCTGGATGTGTACGTAGGAAATCTTTAGGCAGGGGGGTTGGATCTTCAGATTCAGTTATTCTAATTGTCACAGCTTGGAAAATGGGAGGAAAACAAGAAGTGGTGTTCTTTAGGAGTTTCTGTCACACAAAGACACTTTTTGTGTGCCTAGTAAACTAGGCACTTCATCTTCTTTGAAAATTTAGATTCAACAATATACTTCAATACAACACATTTAATCATATTTTTTTTATTATAATGATTTTAGAATTAGCCGTGACAATGAAGATTATCTTTTATCAATACACCCTCATGAAGGGTTCCATAGATAGAAGAATGTGCTTAGTGAATTTACTGTGCATAGTAGACTTACAGACATTCATGTAAGGATTTGTGATAGGTTGCTAGAAGGCATCAAGAAACTACGTGTAGTTTATGAACTGAAACAAACAAAAAATTAAAACACAAATGAATAAACAAACTTCCAGCTTTTCACTGAGTTAATCAAAAGGATTCCTTGTGAAACAGCTCTCAGGTACAAAAGAGCAGAACAGAGCTGGCAGATCTTTATGGAAGCTTTCCATAAAGCACAAGAGCTCTCAATCCCTAAGTGTAAGAAACTGGTCAAGGAAGGCAACAGACCATCATGGCTGAGTTGAGAAATCGTGGTCAAACTAAGTGATGATATGAAACTACACAGCAGTGGAAATGGAGACCTGTATCCTGGGAAAAGTATAGAGATATTGCCTGGTTGTGTAGGGATGAGGTCAGGAATGCCAAGGCATGGCTGGAGCTGAACTTGGTAAGGGATACAAATCAAAACAATAAAGACTTCTACAGGTATATTAACCAGAAAACAAAGGTTAAAGATAGTGTACCCCATGAGGAGCAATAATTGTGAATAACAGAGAAGACTGAGATTCTGGACAATTTCTTTACTTCAGTCTTCACTAGTAACCTTTCTCTTCACAGCTCTCAAGTGAGTAGCTCATAAGATGGAGATCAGGGGGACATAGTCTCTCCCACTGTAAGTGAAGACAAGGTTTGCAAACATCTGAGGAACCTGAACACACACAAGTCCATGAGACCTGATGAAACGCATCCCAGAGTCATGAGAGAACTGTCTGATGCAGTTGCCAAGCCACTCTCCATGACATTTGAAAAGTCCAGGCAGAGAGTTGAGGTCCCTGGTGACTGGAATAAAGGAAGTATTATGCCTATTTTTTAAAAGAGTGAGAAAGGAGAATCCTAGGAATGACTGACCTGTCATCCTCACCTCTTTGCCTGGCAAGATCATGGAATAGATCCTCTTTGAAGATATACTAGGGCACATGGAGAAGAGGCATTATCAATGGCAAGTTCTGCCTATTGGCTTTGTACAATGGAGTGACTTCATCAGTGGACAAGGAAAGAGCTACGTATATAAACGATTTTGACTTCATTAAAACATTTGAAATACTCCCCCAGAACAGCCTTTTCTCTAAATAAGAAAGGTATACTTCTGAATGGCTGATTCTTCAGTGGGTAAGGAATTGGTTGGGTGATTAATTCCAGATTGTAGTTGTAGATTGACAAGTGGTGTCCCTCAGGGGTCTGTACTGGGACTAGTATTGTTTTATATCTTCATTATAGTGGCATCAAATAATACCGTCAGCACATCTGCTGATTACACCGATCTGGGTGGTGTGGCTGACATGCCACAGGGATGTGATGCCATCCAGAGTGACCCAGATAATCTGGACTATTAAGCCCAGGTGAATATCATTAGGTTCAACAAGGTCAAGTGCAGGGTCCTGTACTGGGGCTGGGCAACCACTAGTGTCAGTGAAAGCTGGGGAAAGACATGCTGAGAGTATCCTGTGGAAAAGGATCTAAGGTACTAGTGGATGAAAAGCTGGACATGAGCCACTGATGTGCAATTGCTGCCCAGAAAGTCAATGATGTCCTGGGCTGCACCCTGCAGCTGTGGCCAGCAGATTGAGAGAGATGATTCTGCTCCTCTACTCTGCCCTGACGAGACCTCACTTGGAGTGTTGCATCCAGTTCTTGAGCCCCCAACACAAGAAGGATCTGGACCTCTTGTAGTGTGTCCAGAAGTGGCCCACAAAACTGATCAGTGAACTAGAGAGGTGGTGGAGCTCCCATTCCTGGAGATGGGGATTTCCAAATCAATGCATTCTATGGTTCTATTCTATATGCTTTAGCTTTACAGAGTTCTCTGAGGCTTTGCAGAGCTCTTTAAGGCTTTGCCAAAAGGTTTGGTTCTGCAAGGAACTACCATGTGAGAGCTACCTTGTGTGCTTGGATTGCTTTTGAGAGAGCAAAATAAACTATGACAATGGCCCAAAACATTTGTAGGCAGTGAGGGATGTAGAAATCTACTTTCTTTCCATTGTCCTTTTCAAGAAGGCCAATGGCATCCTGGGGTGGATCAGAAGGGGGGTGTTTAGCAGATTGAGAGAGGTTCTCCTCCCCCTCTACTCTGCCCTGGTGAGGCCATATTTGGAATATTGTGTTCAGTCATGGGCCCCTCAGTTCCTGAAGGACACAGAGCTGCTGCAGATAGTCCAGCGCAGAGCCACAGAGATTATGAGGGGAGTAGAGCATCTCCCTGATGAGGATAGTCTGAGGGAGCTGGGTTTCTTGAGCTTGGAAAACAGGAGACTGAGGAGTAACGCCATGAATGTTGATAAATATATGAAGGAAAGCAGTCCCCACTTTGCAGAGGGCCTTTCCCTGCTCACAGGTTCACCATTCTGGCCAGGGAGGGAATGGCAGGGCACAGTGAAAAATGTGCATACTTCAAGAAAGTACAAACCAGAATTTCAAGCCGTAACACTCTAAAAAATCATCAATAGCTTTATTTTGAAAAGGAGATATAAGGAAACTCAGGTGTTAACATTATTATTAAAAATCAGGTAACTGTCATTTGCTTTATTATTTCTTTTTCTGCGCATTGTTAGTAAGATGGTGGATATTAGCCTAGGATGAGCATTGAAAGATTATTGGTATAAGCATTCTCATCTTGTGATTTTATTTTTCTTTTTTTCTTGAAATAGGCTTCAGTGGTATTTTCTATCTTGCTAGTATACTACACTACTTTCTGATAATTCATTTTACATTTTTTAATAATCATTCTTTGATAAAGATTTATAAAACAATAAAGTATAAGTAACTGTAAGCTAATGAATTGATTAATTGTATTAGTTTGTCCAATGCCAACATATTTCTTTGTAGATCCTTGCTTTCACCTAATCAAGAACAATTGAAGTTTCTGATGTTATTTTCCATTTACTTAGGAAATGTCCTGAAATTCTCAGGTAAAATTTGTCCTAATCAACATTCCCCAGGAACTAGGGAAATTAGTGTATCCAAAATCAATTGGAAGATCAGCATTTTGCAGAAATTCATGTATATTTTCACTGCACAAAGAATTTCATTAGCCAGACCATAGCTGTTCCTATTGCTGTGCTGTCTCTGTTTTCTGCTTCCATAGATGAAGAAAAATTTAAGTATGTATTTCAAAGGACTCACTAAATGCAAAATTAACAGACAAAAATTATGTATTATATTAAATTATGTATTATCTATTTCTCAAGAGTGTGAGAAGGAAAATGCTTATGTGTGCTTTGGTCATCATCTTGTCCTCTTTGTTTACAACTAAGCCCTATTTAAAGTGTATTTACAGCTATGCCTTTGTGTATAGATCAAGCATCATAGAGTAATCTTCCTAACATTAAAAAAATAATCATATCCAGAAAGGTAATTGAATTTCCTGTTAAAATTAACCCAGCCTCCAGAAGTTTTAGAAAATTTCAAACAAGAGAAAAGAAAATATAAAAAATAAAATTAATATTTCCTTTTTCTTTTGACACAATTTAGCAATATCAGAGCTAAATATTTTGAGGACAGAAGACGAAGAAGTTTTCCATTGTATTGTTGAAAACTTTTGAAAATTATACTGTGAGTATAACAGTACCAGTAAAATACTGTTTGCACTAAGAATTTTTTTGAAGAACTTATAGCTTGCTTAGAAATTATTCTAGTGTTTTAAATTCTCTTTTAATGAAAATACCAATGTCTAGAATCACTTTTCACTATAAAAACTCCCACATTTTCCAGCCGTACATGAAATATATCTATAGCTTCAAAATTAGTCTTCCTTTTTTCAATTATTTTTCATCACCTAATTTGTAGGCTTTCAAGACTCATGTCCATCAGAAATACTTTAAGTAACAAAACAGAAAAAGCTTTTTAAACAAAAACTGGATTTAGGAAAGGGGTTTTTTTGAAATACAAAAATATCTGATAGCAGGTAAAAATAAAGCAAAACATATTATTTAGAAAATCCTAGATCAATTACCCAATATTTTATATCAATAGAAACAAACCTATAAGTAATATGTTTAAGAAAAGATATTTTTTTTTGTACAAATAGCAAATGATTTCCTGCTGCCTACAGTGCCAACCATGCTATAAGAAGCTACTGCCGGCAGGCTTTTGGAAGAATGCAGATCAGAATATGACCATGAGCAAAGCCTGACAGGTTGACATTCAGATAGTTTACTATAGTCAAAGCATCTTCTTTGCATCATCCTTCCTTCTTTATAAATTGTCTTTTTCCTTTTGAAAAAAAAAATCTATAGCTTAGGACATGTCTGTTACCACAGGTCATCTTTACAGATCTTTTTAAATTTCCCTTGGTCTGGTTCAGAATTGTTACTATCAACTATTAACTACTTACCCTACCAGAAGGCATCTTTTATTCTGGAAGACTGATGTGTTTATGAACCCATAAAGAAGTAGTCTTTTAAACCACAAAGAACTGACTTCAGCCTTGAGCTTTACATCATTACTCTCAAGCCTATCATGTTGTGCAGAGAAAAAAAGCCACAGTTTATTTTTCACAGACTAAAAGATTGTCTGTGAAATTCTTCTGGTTTTGTCTTCTGTTATTCAATTTTGCACTAGCTGATTATAATCTCCCTTTATAGCAAATACGGGTGTTAGAGGACCGTTGTTGTAGGTGAAAACAATTTTTAATATCATACAGATAGCAAAGTGGAGAAACAATGATACTTAAAGGAATTCCTTACTATGTTATACCTTAAACTTAAAGAATATGGTTTAATACTGTAATCTTGGCTGTATAGCAAAACAGAATAAGATAATTTCATCCTATGTTACTGTAACATAAAATTGACAAGTTACAAGTTTACTGAGGGACTGTATTTCCTGTACCTGTTTGAAACCCACACAGATGCCCTTACTGCACATATGAATGAGATAAAGATAGTATTTACTCACTTTGAAATCTTGCCACTGTTATGTTATTTTCAGTTCATAATCAAACAAGCTTTTATGTAGAATCTAACACAGGTTGTAGTGATCTGTACTCCTAACAACCTTCTTAATGTAAATTTAAAAGCTAAAATCTAATAAATGAAACCTTCTATGGTGCTTTGCAATCCGGTGACTTTATACTTCTAGTTGCCTAGAAGTTTATTCTTCTTTTTCTGTCTCCCAGGACATAGCTGTTTGGAACTGTTACCTGGTTTGCCTTTGTTGAAGTTTGAAAATTACTAGAATTTTCAGATGTATAGGTTTGTGCTTTTGTGAGGAAAAAGGTGTATTTCGCTTTAGGAGAATCATCCCAGGTACCTGTCCTGGGAGGATGTGGGCTAGAGGACAAGATAAAAGGGCCCTGCCTCTTTTGGTTCGGGTCTTCCTCCCGATATGGGGCTTCGGCTCCAGCACCTCTCTTCCACACACCTTTTCCAAGGTGGAGGGGTAGAAGGGAGATGGAACAGAGGGGACATGGTGGCGGGCTGTGGCGGCTGGCCATGGCACTGTAGCCCTCCTGCAGATGGCATGGGGGTGGTGGCCCCAGTGCCCCAGGGCTCTGTTCTCTCTCGGGTGGGCATCAGGGAAGACAGCTTGCATGGCCACTGCCCCAGCCCCTCTTACCTCATTGGAGATGTGTCAGAGTGGGCACAGCAGGCCCACTGCGCTCCCATAGATGACGGGGTGCAGAGCAGCAGCCTCACCGTCCTCCGCGTGGCCCCACAGCTCCGACCCCAGTGGCAGCAACATTGGTTCTGATCCCGGCACTGGCTGGCACCATGGATTGGAGAAGCAAGAACTAGTGCCGATTTTCCCTTCACCACTGAGCAACATAGAATCTTAGAATCATAGAATCATCTAACAACCTGTGGTGAGCTGAAGGATGCTCCCCTTTTCCCCTGTGGCCTTTGGTTGAGAAGAGGAGGGAGATAGCCATGCAGTCTGCCTCTATTTTGAGCTCTACATGTAGCCAGGGCCATGCGGATGATCAGCCACCATCTTAAAGCACTGATCAGCAGGAAGAGAGACTGTCATTTCTGCCACTGAAAAAAGCTGGGGATGCTCGAGCATTGGGGAGAGATGGAGCCTTAAGAGAGGCATCTGAGCATTCCTTCATGCTTAGCTGAAGAAAGCAGAAGGACTCGAGAATCCTTAAACCTTGGGCATGGAAGACAGACATTGAGTTCTTTTAGAAAGCATGTGTCCTGCATTGAGGGATGCAATTCCGGGTGGTGAGGAATCAGGCCTGCTCAATCAGTGTTTTGCTGGAGAAACCTGCGCTGAAGAATTGAACAGTTTGCCAGTCTGGACAGCTGAGGGTACTAGTGTATGCAGATGATAATGGCAACACATGAATAATAGAGAGGATGCTGGTACCCATCTCTATTTGACTGACGTGTTCTTTCCTCAGGTCTCCAATGTAAAAATACCAAGAATCAATACTATAGTAATCTCCCACTGTATTTTTGTCAGAATATGTGATGGCATTTGTGACAGTTTCTAGTTTGTGTGCACTGACTTGCTTAACCTTTTCTTCTTTTCTGTATACAGTTACAGAGTTAATAAACCCTTTTCCATTTTCCTTAAGCTATCCATTGTCTGGTAAATTATATCCGAGATCTCATCGAGACCTAACCACTTTGTTTCCTTTTCCTTTATCATTAATTGTGGTCTTGAACCCACCACAGCCTTTCAAAAGCATCTGAAATCTAACTTAGTAAAAACAAATAATGGAAAGATTTCTATGTAAAGATAAAATTGTTTGTTTGTTTATTTTTGATGTTGTAATTCAAAAAGAGTAAAAGAACCACAAGTCAAGATTCTTTTTCCATAGGCAGCATCATAATGTCTCAAAGAGCCTTCTTCACCAAATACATACACATGGGTAATTATCTATGCATAGGTACGAGCACAAAGTATTGTAGACATACTTGCATTTTCTAATGCCTGTACTTTTCTTTATTTAAGTATTTTTAAATACAGCTAAGAGATAATTTTATTAAATTCAACAAGAAAATGCAGATCAGAATTATTAAAGCAATTGTCCTCATTCAAAAAAGTGGTTAAGAATGAGTTATACTTTTAGCTGATTATTGAGTGCCAAGTATCTAGCTGGGATGGTCATCTAATGTGTACTATACATTCATTTAAGTTGGAAAACACCTTCAATATCAAGTATAACCACTAACCTAACCATATCAAAGCCATTGCTAAGCTATGTCCTTGAGCAATATATCCACATGAATTTTAAACACAAATGGGGCTGGTGACTCGCCCATCAACCTGGGCAGCCTGTTCCAATATATAATGACCCTTGCAATGAACACATTTTTACTAATATCTAACCAAACCTTCCTCAGGAGCAACTTCAGACTCCAGTCCTACTGTTTGTTCTTGGTAGAAGAGCACACTCCCTACTTGTAAAAGAGACCAATATCCACCTCTCTACAACCTCCTTTCAGATAGTTGTAGACAAAAAAGTTACTCTTCAGCGTCCTCATCTTCTTTATAGAATCATAGAATAGTTTAGGCTGGAAGAGACCTTGATGATCATGTAGTTCGCACTTCCCTGTGCAGTGGACAGGGACACCTCTCTCACACTGGACCAGGTTGCTCAATGCCTCATCCAACATGGCCTTGAATACTTCCAGGGATTGGACATCAACAGCCCCCTTCAGCAACATGTTCCAACTCTTCACCACCCTCATGGTGAAGAACTTTCTCCTAACATCCAAGCTAAATCTATCATCATTCAATTTCAGCCCATCGACCCTTGTCCTATCACTACAGGCCCTTGTAAAAAGCCCCTTTTGGGCTTTCCTCTAGCTTGCCTTCTTGTACTGGAAGGTTGTTATTAGGTCACACTGAAGACTTCTGCTCTCTAAGCTGAACAACCCCAGCTCTCTCAGCCTGCCTTCATAGCAGAGGTGCTCCAGCCCTCCAGTCATCTTCATGGCCTTCCTCTGGACCTGCTCCAGCAGAGCTATGTCCTTTTTTGTACTGTGGGCTCCAGAACTGGACAGAATACTCCAGGTGGGGCCTCACCAGAGCAGAATGGCAGGGGAGAATCACCTCCCTTGATCTGCTTTACATAAGTTCAGGTAGATGATATCAGTTGCATTTCCCTTATCCACTGGCACTGTAGCATCGCTGTAGATGGTCACCAAGTTTGTCAGGCATGATTTACCTTTAATGAAGCCGTGCTGCCTGCCACTAATCACTTCCTCTATGTCCATGTGCCCCAGCAGATTTTCCAGAAGGATCTGCTCCATAATTTTGCCAGACGTTGAGATGAGACTGACAGGCCTGTACTTCCCTGAGTCCTTCTTTTTCCCCATTTTGAAGACAGGATTATGTTTCCTCTTTTTCAGTCAGTGGGAACTTCTCCAGACCACCACAATTTCTCAGTTATAATGGAAAGTGACCTGGTGTCACGGTTTAGCACCAAGTTAAACTGCTCAACCATGCAGATGGAAGTGTCCTCCCTCCCCCAGAGGGGAGAAAACAGGTAAAGTAAACACATGTCCGGAAACTGGAATTAGAAATATTCAACT
>JAOXOE010033398.1:0-10241 GCA_028565055.1 Phoeniculus purpureus
CCAGGGCAGTGGGGGAGTCCCCATCCCTGGAGGTGCTGAAGGGCAGCCTGGCTGTGGCCCTGAGTGCCCTGGTCTGGGCTACTGGGGTGATGCTGGGTCCTGGGCTGGGCTGGCTGAGCTCAGAGGCTTCTCCAGCCTCAACCATTCTGGGATTCTGAGGCTGCCAGCCCTGTGCTGAAGGCTGGGGGTGCAGCTCTAGGCTAACAGAAAGGATAAGAAAAAGTAGCCCTTGTGGGTTTGTCCTGCTGGCCTGCCCAGGCCACCCTCCTGCAGGTGCTTTGATGCATCTGAGAAGATCAGTCTCTGGCAGCATCAGCTGGTTCTTTCATAAACAAACCGGGCAGCCTGTCGAACCGGCCGCGGGAGAGTGGGCAGGTGCTCGGTGCCCGCCGGCACAGGGCAGCTCCGGCGGCCAGGCAGACCTCGTGCGGCAGCGCCGGCCAACTTGTGTGGAACAAATCCCTCCACCAGCTCTTCCGGAATGAAGAAGCCTTGAGCGAGCCAGATCAGGGCCATTCCCAGCAGCAGCAAAGACAACAAACGAGCCAAGCAGACAACTGGCCCGGCAGAGCTCGGCCGGCTGAGCAAACAGAGCGCCTCTGGTTTCAAAAAGCAGAGGAGCTGGTTATGAAACAATCACTCGAGCACAGAATCGTTCAGGTTGGAAAAGACCCCCGGGGCCACCGAGTCCGACCATCGACCCCACTGTACAAGGTGGATGAACAAACAGTTCAGCCAGTGACGTCTGCGGCGGGGTGGGGACCCACCACCTGTGACTGTACCCCGGGATCAGGCGGGTTCTTTGCACCTCCAGGCTGTGGAGCCAACAGCCGTCGCTCTCCAGAGACAGCTCTGCCCACAAACCCCTCCTGAAGCGGACGGGAGGGGTCTGTTCCCGCACCCCAGCCACACTCTGTGATGGCTTTGAGAGTCTATTTGGGGTCACAGCAGTAACGGTCAGAAAACACACCCCCACGCTCTGATGGGCAGCCAGCTGGTACCCCCTGCCTTCGTGATGACGAGGACCTGGCGTTGAGGCTGCTGTTGCCGTGCATCATCTATTTATTTACCACCTGATGGGACTGTTTGCTGACGTCCCCATCACAGGAGCCTGACCCCCTTTCTCTGCCCCTCTACCAAGAGCTAAAGGACAGTTGGCCATAGGGGACCTCACCCTGGACTTCAGAGTTTGGCTGCAAAGGAGGAGCACTGGAACACAAACGAACCAGAGCAAACAAACCCAACCCTCCTGCCCAGCAAATGAAGCACCAGGGCTGCGGGGAGCCTGCAACCAGGGGTTACTGTGGAGCATCTACTGTGTCCTGGGGATGGCTGCAGTGGGGCTGACTGCAGAGTCGAACTGGGCGTGAGCTGGGACAGAGGGTCCCCATCAGTGTGAGAAGGACCTTCGTCCCGGTGAGGGTGCCAGAGCCCTGGCAGGGGCTGCCCAGGGCGGTCGTGGAGTCGCCTTCTCTGGAGATGTTTAAAAACCACCTGACCCTGTTCCTGTGCGACTGGATCTAGGGGATCCTGCTGTGGCAAGGGGACTGGACTGGGTGATCTTTTGGGGTCCCTTCCAGTCCCTAATGACTGGATCTAGGGGATCCTGTTGTGGCAGGGGGATGGGACTGGATGATCTTTGGAGGTCCCTTCCACTCCCCAATGCTCTGTGGTTGTGTCTGATCTCTTTCAGCAGCCGGGTTCCTCTTCCACCACCATCACAAGCTGTTTTTCCTTAATGCTGCCGCTTCAGGAGGTTTCCAAGCCCCCGGGGCATTTGCCCCCATCCTCATTTCAATCGATCGACTCATTTTTCAGCTCCTTCCCACTCAGACTCTGCCAAACGAGGGAGTTGTGATTTCCCCCAGGAACACTCCAGCAGAAGGCCAAAGAGGCAGCAGTTGTTTTCGGTACCAGTGCCCACAGTTTTTGTTTTCCAAGGGAGGAAGGAGCAGCGTGGCCCTGTTCCCGTTTAATCTCCCCGCTAGGAGCCAACAGCCACATTCCAGCCGCAGCTCCAGTGCTGCCACCTTCCTTGTTTTGTCTGGATATCCCAGGAGCTGGCTGAGCCGTGGGAGAGCACCCGGCACAATGCAGCTCCCAGCTCCGGGGGACTCCTCCAGGGACCCGACAGCAGGCAGAGCCAACAGAAAACAGCAGCAGCAAGAACCCTCAAAGCCAGATAAAGCTCAATGAGGAACTTCGAGTTCAAGGGTGCAAAAATGAGATGGGAAGGGATCCGTGCGAGGTGTGCAAGACCTCAGCTCCCACCGTGCACACGGACCAGACCCAAGGGGGGCAACTCTTCCTCCTGCGCTTGCCCTCTGTGCACCCACAGCCCAGAGCAGCTGGGAACAGCCCTCCCGGCACTGCTCTAGGGCTGAGGACTGCCTGTGCTCAGCCTCTCCAGCAGACGTGGAGAGCTGTGGTTTGCTCCAGGCAGCTGATCCTCACCGGGCAGGGCTCTGCCCCCAGCTGGCAGCCACTGGCTTCAAGTGGGGCAGAGCTGGGTGGGTTTTGAGCGGAGGGGCAGCCCCTCGTCCTCTGCCAGCCCTGCCTCAGAGACTGAAACCCACCATCTCAACCACAGAATCACAGGACATCAGGGGTTGGAAGGGACCCCTAAAGATCGCTGAAGCCAGCAAACACCACCCCAGCCCTGGCCTGGTGACTCACCCTGCCGGCTCAGCACCAGTGATCCCTGCAGAGTTAACTCCTGGGGTCACTGGCATCTTGCCCGGGCGAAGGTTTTGATTGCCCTGCAGAGGTGTTTCTCAGCTTCAGCGGGCACAGCTGCTTCGGAAACCAGCCTCAGCGCACAGGCTGCCTCTTCGGTTGTGCCCGGCCGCACTCCGGCACCGCAGCAGCACCGACCTCTCCCGAGTTACAGCAAACCCAGGGTGACACGAAGCTTCCACATCGGGACCAATTCTCCTCTGGCGGCAGCTGCACAGAGGCAGCCCTTCTCCGGATGCACTTCTCCAGCTGGGGAGTTCCTGAGCTCTCACTCCTGTCCAGACGCCCTCCAGCCATGTACAGCCAGGCTGCCCCCTCGCCCGTGTTAACAGCCCCCCTGGAAGGAGGTTTTTCCTCAGACTGAGGTGAAACTGCCTGTGTTCCCGCTACCATCAATCCCTCCCTGTCCTGACGCCACTGAACAAAGAGGATCCCTTCTTCTTAACACCCAGCCCTCATGGATCCATAGACAGAGATTAAACCACCTCGGAGCCTTCTCTCGTCCAAATCAAGACAGAACCAGTGACAACGTCAGGAGAGCCATCAGAAATGTCAGTGCCAGCCTCAGCACTGCACCCACCTCTCGTTCTGAGGTGGGAAACATCCCTCTCCTCTGTCATTTCCCCTTCCCTTTCTTTCTGCTCAGGGTGCTGCCCCTATGGAGCCCTCACTGCAGGAGCACAGGGCCCTGCAGAGCTCAGGGCTGGTGGTCCTCGTCCTCTGTAAAACCCAAACTTTCCCAAATTAACCCCAGTGCCAGAGCTGGACTCTCCAGTCACTGAAGGCTTCAAAGGTCCCTTTTCAGAGGAAGATGAATCTGGACCACAGCTTCTTCCGAAAACAGGATTAACTTCCCTTCCCCAACCAATCTATCCTTTAAAATCCAGTCAGCAAGCTCTGGATAAAACGGAAGGGGACACGACAATGGCTGTGAGCTGGGGATGGCTTGTAAATCATCTCCCAGCTGGAAGTGGGTCTAAGTCACTGCTGTGCTCCACGAAGCCATCACCATCTCGCAAGGGCCATATGTTCTGCTGTTTGTATGGATCTGTTACCCAACCCTTACATAAGCTGTTGAGGAAATTATCATCACACCACGAGAACAACTTGTAGCATGGTTGGGTTGATAAAAATAAAGTCAGGAAGAAATGAAGGAGCTTTATGCTGAGGTAGGGCTGGCTGCTCGCAATCCACAGCTGCAGGGGAGAGCAGGAGGGAGCAGAGGGGAGCAGGGGGGAGCATGGTGCCAGCCTGCCCTCAGCTGCTCAACAGCTTCAGAAATGCAGCAGACACAAGGGCTGGTGGCTGAGGCTATGGAATCACAGAATCCCAGAACATTAGAAATTGGAAGGGACCTTGAAAGATCACCCAGTCCCATCCCCAGGGCACAGCAGGATCCCCTAGGTCCAGTCATTAGGGATGGGAAGGGACCTCCAGAGATCATCCAGCCCAATCCCCCTGCCACAGCAGGATCCCCTAGATCCAGTCTCACAGGAACATGGCCAGGTGGGTCTTAGTCTTATAGTCGCCCTGGTCAAACCCCCTCTCATTATAACTCATTTCTAATCTGAGTACAAGAGTAAGGAGTGTTACTCTCCCCTAGGCTGCAAACTACACGAGGGAACGCCGTTACAAAAGCTGGAGCTATTTATTTCTTGCACAAGTGACTCCTGTTATCATAAATCCCAAATGTCCCAGCGTGGCTCTGAATTCAGATGTCGACCTTATCTTTGCAGGAGATGCAATTGGAGCTGCACTGCACTGGAAAGACAGAGGAAAAGGAACTTTTTCTTGTAAAACCTTGATAAATCCTCACCCTGCCGCAGGATCTGTGCAGTGAAACACTCGTTCAGGAGGTCTGAGCACAAACTACAGCTGGGCAGACCCTGATCCTTGCACTCAGAGAGCCAACCCCAGCCCCAAGTGGATGTGAAAGTGCTTGAGAGAGCAGTGCAGAGCCACAAAGATGATGGAGTAGAACACCTTCCCTACGAGGAGAGGCTGATGGAGCTGGGTCTCTTCAGCTTGGAGAAAAGGAGCCTGAGGGGTGACCTCATTAATGTTGATAAATACATTAAAGGTCGGTGCCAGAAGGATGGAGCCAGGCTCTGCTCAGGGGCATCTAATGATAGGACGAGGGGCAGTGGGTGTGAGCTGGAACACAAGAGGTTCCATATAAATATCAGAAGGATCTTCTTCCCAGTGAGGGTGCCAGAGCCCTGGCAGGGGCTGCCCAGGGGGTTGTGGAGTCTCCTTCTCTGGAGACATTTCAAACCTTCCTGGGCATGTTCCTGTGTGACTGGATCTGGATGTGACCCTAGGGAATAGGGTTTAGTGGGCAGGGTGGGGTTGTCAGCTGGACTGGACGATCTTGGAGGTCTCTTCCAACCTTAATGATTCCATGGCTATGAAATGCAGTGCAGTAGCAGCTCCTCCATGCGCAGCAGGACATGCAGGGGTACATCAGTGTCTGCTCAGCTCTGTAGCTACTTTTCAGAAGTATTTCCATTTCCAAGCTTTACTGAGCTTCCAACAAGGATTTAATCTGAGGCAGTTAAGTTAAAGAAACCCCACAAGGACATATGGTTGTAGCATGGTGGGTTCTAGTAACTTTTTCTTAGTCCCAAGCCTTGCCAGCAGTGGTCTAGCAGTTCCCATCTCTCCTCATTCCCAGACTCATTCAGGTTCATAGCTGGAATATCCACCCCTAGCTCCACCCTCTGGCTGAAGCAGATTAATTCGATAACTAACCGGTCAGACTGCTCAGGCAGCTAGAAACCCTCCAAGGAACTCTGGGCCAAGGACTTTTAGGGCAAGGTCTGGTCAGGAGCCGAGGCCAGCCCTGACAGACACGCTGCGGCCACATGCCACGGCTGCTAAGCTCTGTGTAAGCTAATACCTGCATTCTGCACGCCTCAGCACTGGCAGAACCACCCCCAACCGCCTTCTTTACCCCCTGTGATTGGCAGTAACAGACCAAACATAACAGACAGCGAACCCCACCTGCTAAGGACACCCCCTGGTGCGCTGCAGCAACCTGTGACTGCTCATCTCTCAGCACGGTACAGAGCGCAGAGGTCCCACACAGCCAGTAAAGGGCTCCATTTACCACCTCAAGGATGGCTCGAGAGGTGAGCCAGGAGCTGCAGACACATCTGTGTGGGGCCAGCCTGGGAACAAACCTGAAACATCCCACCAGCCTGTCACTGGGGTCCACCAAACCAAACCATCAGAGCTTCATGAACCCAGACGGTCAGCAATGAAATGACAACTTTTTCACATCCTTACGTGCAAATCACAGGATCATCGAGGCTGGAAAAGCCCCTCTGAGCTCAGCCAGCCCAGCCAGCCCAGCCCAGCCCCTAACATCACCACAGCAGCCCGAACAGGGCACTCAGGGCCACAACCAGGCTGCCCTTCAACACCTCCAGGGATGAGGACTCCACCACTGCCCTGGACAGTCCAGTCCAGGGTCTCACTACACTTTCCATGAGGAAGGGCTTCCTAACATCCAACCTAACCCTCCCCTGGTGCAGCTTCAGGCTCTGCCCTCTTGTCCTGGTGCTGGTTGCCTGGGAGAAAAGCCTGACCCCCACCTAACTACAACCTCCCTTCAGGAAGTTGGAGAGAGGGAGAAGGTCCCCCCTGAGCCTCCTCTTCTCCAGATCTTGCCTGCTTCACGATTTTAAGTGCAAATGAGGCCCTGAGGTTGCTCTTTTCCAATAAAAGGCGGCATTTGCTGCATCTACAGCAGAGAGATCCTGATCAGAAATGCATCTGTGATCTGTGTTTGTGATTACCCCCCCACCTCCCCACTGCTAAATATAATAACTTGTTCTAGTTCATGTTTTATTAATTAAATTAGCACTAATTGAGCAGCCTTTGGTGTATTTTTAGCCTGAGTGGGGTTTTGCACTAAGTCCTGCACAGTGCAGCCTCTCCTTCAGCCTCCCCCCTGTATCCCAGAGGAAACTGCAGATCCCTGCCCTGAGATTCTGCTCTGTCTGGAGATTGTTATGGTTAGTTGTGCATCATCAATTAATCAATACTTAACCAATAATTACAAATAAAATTAAAGAAACCCCAATCACGGGATATTTTTGGAGGATCCTATCAAGAAAGGAGCTGTCACCAACCAACTCCAACCCAAACCTGGCTAATTTCGTGTCACTAAGTGCCCTCTAGTGACAAAGTCCAAACAACTTCTTCCACAGGCACCTTCCCTGTTTTGTTTTCCTTAAACCAAACCAAACAAACGCTGCTAAACATAAATAATCACTGTGTTAGCCTGACATCAGCCTTCAGTCCTAGTAACGTGCCTCCAGACGTCTTTTGGACAGTGTTTTCACAGAACACTAGGGATGGGAAGGGACCTCCAAAGATCACCCAGTCCAATCCCCCCACCACAGCAGGATCCCCTAGATGCAGTCACTAGGGATGGGAAGGGACCTCAAAAGATCACCCAGTCCAATTCCCCTGCCACAGAAGGATCCCCCAGATCCAGTCACACAGGAACATGGCCAGGTGGGTTTGAAACGTCTTCAGAGAAGGAGACTCCACAACCCACCCTGGGCAGCCCCTCTGTGCGAGGCACTGACTGTTAGGGGTTGCAAGGACCTAGAGAGATCAAATACACCTCTAAGTCAAGAGAGATGTAGAAATTGGCTTTGTTGGTGTTGCTGTGGCCAGCAGGGCTGGGGGCATCATTCTCCCCCTGGACTGGGGGCAGTGCTGGGCCACTCATTCAACAAAGAGATGGAGGGGCTGCAGGGGGTCCAGAGGAGCAACTAGGCTGGGGAAGGGACTGGAGGGAAAGCCTGATGGGGAGAGGCTGAGGGACCTGGAGGAGATTCAGGGGGGACCTTCTCCCTCTCTCCAACTCCCTCAAGGGAGGATGCAGTCAGGTGGGGGTCAGGCTCTTCTCCAGGGCAACCAGCTCCAGGACAAGAGGGCAGGGCCTGAAGCTGCCAGGGGAGGGTTAGGTTGGATGTTAGGAAGCCCTTCCTCATGGAAAGGGGGATCAGAGCCTGGACTGGACTGCCCAGGGCAGTGGTGGAGTCTCCATCCCTGAAGGTGTCGAAGGGCAGCCTGGCTGTGGCCCTGAGTGCCCTGGTGTGGGCTACTGGGGTGATGTTAGGTCCTGGGCTGGGCTGGATGAGCTCAGAGGGCTTTGCCAGCCTGAGTAATTCTGTGATTCTGTTTCAATGACACCACATCCAAGGAACATCCAAAGCCACACACATACAACTGCAGATCCATGCTTAAGCCTTTGGATGTCACTTCCTAGAATCATTCAGGTTGGAAGGGACCTTACAGTTCACCTAGTTCCAACCCCAGTGCCATGGGCAAATCTATTAATTGCTCCTCTGCAAATTGCAGCTTCTCTATTCTTTCTTCAAAAGTTCCTTTTGCTTCTTGATGTGGAGGACCTCACGCTGACAACTGCACCTCAGTTTGTAAAAGAGCTCCGGGGGACTTTTTAAGGACCAGCACTACTGTTGCCTGCTCTGCTTTTGCGTTTTTAAACAGGATGTCACTTCAGCGAGAACATGTTTTGTTGTCTCCACACTTAATGAAGATTAATTCTCCAGCAGGGAGATGCTCTACTCTCTTAATCATCTCTGTGGCTCTGCACTGGGCTCTCTCCAGCAGCTCTGTGTCCTGCTGAAACTGAGGGGCCCACAATTGGACACAAGATTCCAGATGTGGTTTTCAGTGAGCAGTTTCTTACAGAACCACAGAATCAAAGAATGTTAAAGGTTAGAAGGAACATCTAGAGATCAACTAGTGCAGCTCCCCTGCCAAAAGCAGGATCACCCAGGACAGGTCACACAGGAGCATCCAGGAGTCTCTAGAGAAGGAGACTCCACAACCTCTCTGGGCAGCCTGTGCCAGGGCTCTGTCACTCTCACAGGAAAGAGGTTTCTCCTCATGTTGAGGAGGAACATTCTATGCTCAAGTCTATCCCTGTTATTGCTTGTCCTACTACTGGGCAGTACAGAAAAGAGACTGGCCCCTTCCTCCTGAGCTCCACCCCTCGGCTATTTACAGACATTAACGAGATCCCTCTCAGCCTTCTCTTCTCCAGGCCAAACAGCTCCAGTTCTCTCAGCCTTTCCTCAAAGGGGAGATGCTCAAGTCCCGTCATCATCCTTATAGCTCTGTTGGACTCCAGGTGGGGTCTCAGCAGCGCAGAGGAGAGAGGGAGAATCACCTCCCTCGACCGACTCTTTTTGAGTCTTCATTTAAAGACTAAATAAAACAAAAACACGTCCCGAACCCGCTGAAATAACGAGCAAATTATCAGACAGTTAGAGACTTCCCATCACAAACACCCCAAGGTCCACGGCTGCTTAAATCAAACACGGAGGTGAAAGTCATTCAATTAACTTAACGAAGAGGAGAAAGAGAGCAGGAAGATAAAAGGAGGAAACAAACCCTACGCGCTTGAAGGTTCCTCTCTTGTCACAAAACCCTCCTCACGAACGGGAACAAGCGGCAGTTTCCCACTGGGAAGCTGGGGAACGTGCCATGACCACAAGGCACCAGCAAGGGGAGCAGTAACACTTCGAGAGCTGCTGTCTCCAGCCACAGGACACTCCAGCAATGCAAAAGAGGTTGATGCTGGGCTGCATAGAGAGTTATTCTACTGAATGAAAGTCTGAGAAACTGCAACAGACGAACAAACCACAGCCTGCGGCGCTACCTGTGCTGGTACCATGGGCTTCTGCAGCCTGGAGAAGAGAAGACTTCCTGGAAGACCTTACAGTGCCTGTAAGACAGAGCTGAACCACCTTTTCAGTAGTGCCTGTTGTGTCAGGACAAGTCTGGAGAAGAGGAGGCTGACAGGAGACCACCTTGCTCTCTACAGCTACCTCAAAGGAGGTTGTAGTGAGGCTGCTGCTGGTCTCTTCTCCCAAATTCCTAATGATAGGATGAGGGGAAATGGTCTCAAGTTGTGTCAGGGGAGGGTTAGATTGGATCTTAGGAAGAAGCTCTTTGCTGAGAGAGCGGTTGGGCACTGGAACAGGCTGCCCAGGGAGGTGGTGGAGTCCTCATCCCTGGAGGTGTTTGAAAACTGAGTAGCTAGAGTGCCTGAGGCCATGGTGTAGGGGTTAGAGAGCTGTTGGGCTGAGGGCTGGACTTCATGATCCTGGAGGTCCTTCCAGCCACGATGATTCTTAAGGAATAAAATTTTACACTGTCCTGGGTTGTCCAGAGAGGTGGGAGATGACAAATCCCTGGAAACATTCTGTCTCAGGAGAAACCTGATCTTGTTGGACATGTCCTTGCTCACTGCAGGGGTTTGGACTAGACAACCTCTGAAGGTTCCTTTCACAGAATCACATAGGGATTAGAAGGGACCTTGGAAGATCATCCAATCCAATCCTCTCACCACAGCAGGATCCCCCAGATGCAGACACACAGGAACATGGCCAGGTGGGTTTGAAACGTCTCCAGAGAAGGAGACTCCACAACACCCCTGGGCAGCCCCTGCCAGGGCT
>JAOXOE010033399.1:0-10241 GCA_028565055.1 Phoeniculus purpureus
ACCTTCTTCATGGTGAGGGTGCCAGAGCCCTGGCAGGGGCTGCCCAGGGGGGTTGTGGAGTCTCCTTCTTTGGAGACATTTCAAACCCTCGTGGGATGTTCCTGTGCAACTGGATCTGGGGGATCTTGCTGTGGCAGGAGATTTGACTGGATGGTCTTCCAAGGTCCCTTCCCATCCCTGATGTTCTGGGATGCTGTGATTCTCAACATGGTCTGGGACCCTCCTCATTACAGGCAGTGGGATGCTGGGCTTGATCTGGGTGCGATGAGCTCCACCGAGAGGATCTGACAACTGAGGTGAGAAGCTCGTTCTATAGCCCTCAGAGCAGCAGATGCGAGCAGGGTCTTGTTTGCTCCCAGGGGAGGGATAACCTGGCTCCTTTGTTTTCTGGAGCGTGGCACGAGCAGCGCTGGAGATGCCTGTGGGGAAGAGAACACCCATGGGAATCGGCGGTAATGGGAACCTCACAAGATTCCCAGCTCAGCTGGAGAGCTTAAACTGGCTTAGGAGGAGCTTTGGATGGAAACTGCTGCACTTGGATGCTTTAACCAAACATCCCAGGACTCCCCCGATCCTCCAGCCAGGAGCTGGTGGTGCCGGATGGAGGGCGGTGGGGTGGATCGGAGGAGAGGCAGGGGCAGGGCTTGGGCTGGCTGTGTCCGTCCCGTCTCTGGTTTCCAGTCTGCTGCCAGAGCTGGAACCGTTACCTGGCAGCGCTCGGCGGCCGGCGCTCAGGTTGTGCGTTAGGGGGGATTTATGAGGCTTGATTTATGGAGCCGGTCGCCGCGCTGGTGCTGCATCCCCTGGCTGAGGAGTCCAATTTTACGCACAAAGTCTATTCTTGGATCGCGGTGCCTCCAGAAATAGCGGTTAATAAAAAACCCCACCAGCCCTTTCCAGTCACCCACTGTTCCCAGGGCTGGGGAGCGGAACGGGCTCTGGTTTGGTGCCATCGCACAGGTTTTGGTGCCGGGAGGGAAACTCTGAGCAGCCCCACCTGCTCTCTGGATCACAGAATCACAGAGTCCCAGAACTTTAGGGACTGGAAGGGACCTAAGACGATCAGCCAGCCCCACCCCCCCCTGCCACAGCAGGATCCCCTAGATCCAGTCATTAGGGGTTGATTATTCCAGAGCCCCAGCTCCCTCAGCCTGTCCTCAGCAGGGAGATGCTCCCGCCCCTCCATCACCCCTGTGGCTCTGCGCTGGGCTCTCTCTAGCAGCTCTGGGTCCTTCTGGAGCTGAGGGGCTCAGCCTGACCCCAGACCCCCTTTTCCCGAAACCAAAGACCCTTCAGGGTGCAGGGCTTTGAGTTGCTGCCCCAGGGAGGAGGTGACGACTGCTGTGCTGGGCAGCTCCTCCCGGATGCCGTCGCCTGCTGCTCCCCGGCAGCTGCCCGCCGGCAGCAAGCGGGTCCCCTGGGCAGCGTGCGGGGGCAAGGGGCCAAGGAGCGCTCTGTTCCCTGACGGACACAGACCATCTGTCCCCTCCGTCCTTGACATTCCAGCGCAGTCGCCCAGCCGCTCCCGGCTGTGACCTGCTGCCCGTTTCCCTTATCCTGCCACCGGCCTGAGGATGCAGCTGCTCTCTGTGCCAGAGCCCAGCGGAGGGAAGTGGGTGCTGGGGAGCGATGAAGACACCCCACACCTGTCAGAGCTCTCTGGGTGAGGCGGGGGCAACCGACGGCTGCTTTCATCCCCCAGCCTCACTGGGGTCAGGGCTGCAGGGGCACGGCCACCTGGCTCCCATTACGAGGGTCCTTTGGGCGGAAGAGGGGCTCTGTCATCCCTCCCCTCCTGCCAATTACCCCGTTAGGTCTCTATTAGCCGGCTCAGGACTAGCTGGCCCCGGTCCCTGCTCCGACAGCCAGACGGGCTCTGCCTTGCTCTCGCCAGGTTGCGGCTGTCGCTGCTTTCACCTCCCGGTTCCTCTGCCTGGAGCCACCAGCCCCATTTTTTTCTCCCTTTTTATCATCTCCTTCCTGCCTGGCTGGTTCCCGGATGAGGCTGGATCTGCATCATCAGCCACAACCAGGAATTTAATGGTCCAGAGCCCTCCAGACTTAGGGCAGAAGGGTGGTCCTGGGTATGAGGAGCAACAGCCCCTCATTCCTCCAACACCCCGGTGCGAGGTGAGTGAGCTCCTCGTGGAGGTGCCATCTCCAGGGTCTCCCTTGTGGGACCCAGGGCAGAAGAATTGCAGCCCCTGTGCTGCAAGGGTTCACTCCGTCTGCTCCTGGGCTGCTCCCCCACCAGCTCCCGGGGAACAAATCAAGCAGCAAACCGCTGAGGTTTGCTGCATGGCTGCCCTCCCCGCTGCTCCCCAGGTTGCTCTAATAGGATTTGGTCCCTGGAAGCCCCTCTGAGGAGGATGTGGGGTTTTCAGCGCATTAGCTCCTTCATGCACCAGAGAGGGCGAAACCCCAGCACGGCCACAACAAGCCCCAGCTCTGCTCAGAGCCTTGGCCAGGGCCGTGCAGCTGCGGGGGATTGGGGTCTGGAAGCGCAGGGAAGCAGAGCCCTCAGCTGCTGATGGGTGGGAGCGAAGACGGGTGCTTAGGGCTGCCCAGTCCCCACCAGGATGTTTCCCCTGCACCCCCTCCCGGAGCATCCCAGTGCGAGCTTGGGAAAGGGCAGCTTCCTTATGGTTTGTGTTTATCCCAAACTTGCCTTCCCGCCAAGTTCGGGGTTATGCAAGGCCCCCGTCTTGTTCATCAGATCCTCATGTTCTGCCTGAAACGAAACCTAAATAATCCTCCAGATCTGAGGAAAAACCCCACCAAGCTGAGAGCTCCAGCGCGGAGCACCCCGAGCGAGGCTGAGACCCCAGCTCTGAGCTGAGGAGCTTCTGGACGGGATGATCTGAGGGATGTGGGGTCCCACACCGTGGGGTCTGCAGCATGGCCACGCTCTCCCCTCCATCTCCCACCGTGGGGGTTAGCCCTGCCCAGGCTCTCCTGCAAAGGGGTGGGACCAACCGGGGTGGGAGACGCTTGGGAGGTGTTTGGGGTCTTGTCCGTGCAGCACGCGGAGGAGAAAACACCGGGACGCAGAGCAGCCACCCACCAACGGGGTGCAGGGCCGTGGGACCCCAGAGCCACTGGGACCCCAGACTGGAGCGACTGGCAGCGGGGAAGATTCGCAGCACAGAGCCTGAGACTATAAAGGGAGCTGAGGAAACTCATAAGGAGGTGTAAATTGGAACAATATGGGCGGTGTCGTGTCCTGATTTGGCTTCGGGGAATTAAGAGCTAATCTTTTCCCTGAGACTGGGATTGCTGGAGCTCTGCAGGCAGCACACGGCGGGGAGCTGGTGATCCCCGGGTGCCCCAGTGCAGGGGATGCGGGACTGAGGCTTCCCAGGAGCGGTTCCACGTCCGGCCTTTCTGTGGTTATGGGGCTGCATGTCCGAAGCAAAAAATTCCTGCTGCTGCTGGGCTGTTGGGATAAAGGATCCCTGTGTGAGCTCCACTGACAGAAATGGGTCAGGAAGCCCAGGCAGCGGGCTGGAAACTGGTATTATTGGGCAGGAAACTGGTGGCAGTGGGCTGGAAACTGGTATCATTGGGCTGGAAACTGGTGGCAGTGGGCTGGAAACTGGAGGCATCTCAAAGGATTCCTACACCAGTGAACACAGTAGTTAGCACCCAGCAATGTAGTGTCTTGATGTGGCTGGAGGGTGGGGTCTGGATGCGATGGGAGGATGGTTTCTGGATGCGGTGGGAGGATGGGGTCTGGATGTGATGGCTGATGCCCCCTGTCTCCTGCCCTCCAGCCACAGCGAGGTTTTGGCTCCAGATCTGCCTCCCTGTGGGTGTCACCCCTGTTCACGGGGACTTGAGATGGAAGTGAACATGAGCTGACAGCGATGGAGACACACAAAGACAGGAGGAAACTCCCCGCCCCAGCGAAGCCTTGGCTGTAGCACAACAGCACAACGTGGCCTCTGTCCGTCTCAGTTCCCCTCAAGAAAATGTGGGTTGTTGGGGTTTCTTTCCTCAACATTTTCTGTAGCAGCTCCCACCAAAGGCTCTGCTCCGGGGTCCTGCCCAGCGCCACCCCCACAGGGTGCCCTGGCAGGAGGCTGCTCGCCACACGCCTGGCCTGTCCCCAGCCCCTCCAGCCATCCGCCTCCTCCCCCAGCGAAGGCTCAGAGCTATCTGGGTCAAAGATTAGCAAGAGCAATAAAAATAATAACACAAAAAAGAGAAGAGAAAGCAAAGGCAGCTCCGTGCCGCTCATGCGGACGTGATCCGCTGCTCACAATGGGAAGCACATCCTCCCCTGCCCTTGGGGCTGCAGCCTCACCAGCCCCTGCACCCCCTCTGGGTCTGAGCAGGAGGAGGAGGGCTGGGTGCCAGTGCACGGATCAACCTGGAGACAGGGCTGTTGGAGAGCCCGGAAGCACCTACCGCCCTCCTGCAGCCTCCCAGCTCATGATGCCCATGGGGAGGGGGACAAGCCTGGCCTCCCCATTGGCATCCTACAAACCCCCTGGGTTGGAAGTGCATGGAAGGGGACTGAAAACCCTCCTCTGCAAGTCCCAGGGGTTCCTAGATCCCAGTCCAAGGTGATGCATGAAATTTGGGTGCTGAAGGGTGGTGGCCATCCTCCAGGAGGGTGCTGGGATGGTAGGAAGTCCCTGGGAAGGTGCTGGGGTGGTGGGCTTCACCCAGAGGGGTGCTGGGCATCACCCAGGGGTTTCTGGGATGATGGGAAGTCCCTGGGAGGGTGCTGGGGTGCGGGGCATCCCCCGGGGGTTGCTGGGGTGGCAGACCTCCCTCAGGAGAGTGTTGCAGGGTGCTGAGCATCGCCTCTGGAGGGTGCCGGGGTGGTGGGTGCCCCCTGGGAAGGCGCTGGTGGAGGGGAGCTCAGCGGTGCCTGCCAGCCCAGATTGCTTCAGCCCAGCGCCCGCACAAGTGGCTGCGCTAAAGCTGCAAGTTGATCTCATGGAAGGAAATTGAATTGTCGTCGGGGCTGGGTTTTATCTGGGCTCTGGGCTCCGCTGCCTGGCTCGGGCTATTAGCGTTCGCTCGTCTGACTGCAGACACGGCTCGGGGTGAGAGGTCAGGTTTAAATCGGGCCTCTTTCCCTTCTCATCACACAGCCTGTGGCTGAGGGGCTGGGGACCTGCAGGAGGGGTTGGCTGCTGTGGGGTGAGACCCCAGGCAGCTGCCCATGGGGTGTCCGTGGCAGGATGAGCTGGGAGATGCCAGCTGAGCGCCAAGGGGTAAGGGCAGCTCTGGCTGCAGCGGCGGCTTCTCCAGGCTGAGAGTCCCGTGGGGGCTCACGTGGGGGCCAGAGGGAGCCCGGGAGGTGCAGAGAGTCCCTGCAGCTCCTTAGTCCCTGCAGTCCCAGACTGCCCTGATGATCAGAAGGAACCGCAGAGGGCTTCTCTCCTGCAACCACAGACCCCCAGGAGCTGGAGGCTTAAGGTGACAGGTAAACCCAGTGAGAAGGAGCCCACTGGCAGCATCCAGTGCCTGAACTGGGATGTGTGGGGAGAAGCTCCTGGTACTCCAGGGGATCTGTGACCAGCAGCATCCCCATGAGGACCGGATGGAACCGCTCGTTAGTGCCCTGCCAGCCCCTTCCCGTCCTCCTCCCCCTGCCCGAGTGCCTCTGGGTTCAGATTCTTTAATGACCTTAATCACCAGTTCATTTACAGCAGCCCCTCTCCCCAGCATGGGAATAACATCTGCTGCCCCACATTGCCCCTATAAACCGCTCGGGTTTCACGTCACAAAAAGTATACGGGGCATTAAACTGGGAATGTTTTATAGGGGAACTGCCAGGCGGCTTCAGCACCGGCTCTGACCCACGTCCTGACCAGGGCAGGCGGCCGGGCTCCGGGCTCTCGGCTCCACTGCCCCGGCGCTAGGAAGTGGAAAGGGGCATCACTCCCAGACAGGGGGAGGGGGGCACCTCTCCTGCTGATGGCAGCCCCGTGGGGATGGGAAGTGTCAGGGGTGGGGAAGGGGGTCTTGCTGACCCATGTTTGAAGCCCCCCGAGGAGGAGGAGGTGGAGAAGGAGGAGGAGGTGAAGGGATGCCTGGGGAAAGGAGAGCCTGGGGTTTAGCTGCTGGTTCTGCCTCATCCCATGGGATAACCTGGGTGCAGCACCCCGCCGATACCCAGGAGCAACCAGAGACCTCAATAATGAACCTCCCCAACCTCACCTTCTGCACGGCCACAGCTCATGGACCCCAGGATGGTCCTGGCACCCCATGGCACCCCATAGGGTCCCCACACCTCTGTGTATGGGGCCTCTCTGTGTGGCAGCGAGTGCTTGAGAAGCAGGGGGTTGGGTTTCTCTGCCCTTCTCCTGCACGGTCCTGCGAGCTCTTACCACCAGATATTTATGGGGTGTCTGCTGGCGATGCTGCCAGCAGAAACACCCCTTCTCCTGCCTTCCCTTCCCCGCACACTCCCGGCACCCTGCCAGCCCAGGAGGAAGAGAAATGAGGCTTCCCCGCTGTAATTCAAACCAGTCGCGAGAGTGAAAGGGATCACGATGCTGCCGGGGCTGCTCCCTGCACCCTCATCCCAGCCCTGGCACATGCCCAGCCTGGGGAAGCCTCTCCCTGCGGAGCACCCTGCCAAGCTGGCAGGGCTGTGGTGAGGAAAAGCTGCAGGAGGGCCTCAGCTCGGCAGGCAGGGGGTCCTCAGTGAATCCTCAGCCTGTCTGTGCCTCGGGGAGCACCCCAAGAGTCATGTCGCACCCCGAGACCCACATCCGTGACTGGTGCCAAGAGGCTCTGATGGGGCAGCTCGTGCCGCCGGCCTCAGCCCTTTGGCTCCAGCACCTCTGGGAACCTCCCTGTGTCCTCCAGTCCCCAGCCCCTGCATCTTCTCGTGCGATGGGTGGGATGAGCAAACCCTGACACAACCCCACGGATTCCCGCAGCAAGTGCCTGCAGCCAGCAACAAGTCAGGAGACGGAGCAGGGGGAGGTCCCAGCATCATCCTGGGTGCCAGGGCAGGGAAGGGCCCTTCCCAGCCCTCGGGGTGCTGATTCAGCCTCCCAGGACCGTGTGCCCGGCTGTGCCGTGAGTCACGGGGTGAGGAGCAGGCGTGTGAGGGCAGGACTGGCAGCCTGGTGGGGTCCCAGCACTGCCTGGCACCCACAGCCCTGCGCTGGGCATCCCTGGGCTGGGCTGGGCGTCGGGTGCTGCAGCCGTGGAGAGGGAAGATGGTTCAGCTCCTGGTCAGGGCCGGTCTGCTGTGCCGGAATCTGGGAATGAAGGCATTCCCAGGGCCAAACCCCAGTCCCATGCAGGCAGGGAAGGGCAGCACCCAGCCCCGGGCTGCCGGGGGTGGCAGCAGCCAGCTCAGCCCTCCCCTGCGCCCTGGCCGTGGAAATGAAACTCCAGCTGGGATGTGGGGTGATCCCCGGCCGCTGTGCAGCTTGTTCCCACTCCCAGAGGAGTTTGGACAAGATCACAGGGCAGGAAAAGGGGCTGGGAAAGACTGGAAAGACGAGCTGGGGAAGAGACCCAAGTGCCAACCGCACAGTCCTGCCCTGGCCATGGGGACCCCAGGACTCCCCGACCAGAGGTTCTGCCCAGGGGTTTTCCCGACGAGTTTCCTATTTGTCTCCCACCAGCTGGATTTGCTCTGAGCCACCCAGCCGTGGCTGTGCCAGGGATGCTCAGGGGGCGCTGCCTGGCCCTGCATCCTCCCGCATCCTCGTGGTCTGCAGAGTGCCCCCCTCGCCCTTGGCCAAACGCGGTGGGACACCGGGGCTGCAGACATCAAAGGGGCTGTTTAATAGGGTTTGGAGGGTTGGGGGGCAGTGCCCGGGGTATCTGCTGCTTCCCAGCCCACCCCCCCCAAGGCACTCAGGCCCTAATTAAGCTGCACACAGCATTCCTTCCCCCCTCACACCTCGTAAAGCCCAGGCACCCCCGGCACAGGGGCTGTGCTGCAGGATAATGATGGGGGAGCGCTGCAGGGCTGCAGCTGCAGAGCACGGAGCCTGCCAGGGAGCCCGGGAGCCGCGGCAGGGCTGCGGGGCTGCTTCAGTGCCGGCCCCCTCACAAACAAGCGTGACCCACCCTCGTGAGGGGGAGAGATGAGGGAGCAAACAGCAGATAGGAGAGGCTGGTGACCCTAGGCAGGGGTTCAGAGGGATGCCGTGGAGTGAACCCAAAGATGCCCACGTGAAAGCCACCGCTCCTGGGGCTACACTCAGACCAGGAGAAACTGGGTCCCTCTGAGTCCTGAGGGACAGACAGAGAGAACCTTGAATTGTTCAAGCTGGAAAGGACCTTTCAGATCATCCAGCCCAGCCGTGAACCCAGCTGTGCCCACCCTAAACCATGACTTAGAGCCATAGAATCAGGGACAGGCACCGGGATGGGCTGCCCGGGGTGAGGGTTCAGTGCCCATCCCTGGATGAGTTTAAAATTCACTTAGACATGGTGCTGGGGTGACCTTGTAGAGTAGAGCTGATGGTTGGACTCGATGATCCTGGGGGTCTTTTCCAACCTGAATGATTCCATGATTCTATACTGGGATGGGCTGCCCAGGGTGGTGGTTGGGTCCCTACCCCTGAATGGGTTTAAAAGTCACTTAGATGTGGTTTAGGGGTGACCTGGTAGAGTAGAGCTGATGGTTGGACTTGATGATCCTGAGGGTCTTTTCCAACCTAAATGACTCTATGATTCTATGGGGTTGGAAGGGACCTCCAAAGGTCCAACCCAGCTGCAACAAGCAGGACCATCACTCACCAGACCAGGTTGCCCTGAGACCTGCCAAGCTGGTGTCTCTAAGCGCCAGATCTCCACAGCCTTCCAGCCCCTCCAGGGAGAGCGATTCAACCCCCTCCTTGAGCAGCCCGTCCCAAGGCTTGAGGACCCCTTCCATGAAGAATCGTTTCCTCACGGCCAACCCTTCACGGGAAGTTTGGAGGATGCTGCTGCCTGGCCGCTTCCCCCGCTCGCGGGTGGGAGCCAGAGGGACCCCGAAGCACCGTCCCCCTCGAGCGTGCTTTGCACACGGGATGAACATCGGAGGAATTTGTTTTCCAAGCCCGTTTTGACTGAAATCGCGCTGGGGCAGCCTCGCGCTCGGGGCCTTCCTGCGACTCACTGTTGTTCCTCTCATTTCGGGGGAAGATTGTGTTTCTTAGGCAAACAGGAAAAACAACGGGGAAAAAAGGGCTCTGTTTGTTTCTCCAGCTCGGAGCTCAAGCTCGCGGCGGCTCCCCGCTGCGGGGACGACGGCGCCGGCATCAGAAGGTCCCAGCGATGCGTGAAGGGCTGGCTCGGGGTCGTGCTGACACCCCCTAAATGCGGGCGACCTCGCGGGGACCCGGGGCATCGGCAAGAGCATCCTCAGCCAATCCAGGTGGGGACGTGGGGTTGGGAGCGACGGGGCCTGCAGAGCCCCGCACTGGGGCTCAGGGAGGGGTTTACGGCCATTTCGTGGAATCGCAGGGTCGTTTAGGTTGGAAAGGACCTTTGAGACCATCGAGTCCAACCATTAACCCAACCCTGCCCAGCTGGCCATCCAATACGGTCTCTAAGCTCCAGATTGGATCTTCACTGCTTTCCAAGGTTTGATGGGGTGAAGTTTGGTTTGTAGAGGCTGGCAAGGGCAGGGGGTGGATCTGCTGAGGGTCTTCCCTGGACACATCTCTGCACCAGAGCAGAACAACCCTCATAGCCACCAGCTCAGCATCACGGCTGATGAGTGATCTGGGAGCGTGACCTCGTGTCCCCCCTTGCACCATGGATGCTGGTGGTGATCTGGGAGTGTGACCTCAGGTCCTCCCTTGCACCATGGATACTGGTGGTGACCTGGGAGTGTGACCTCAGGTCCTCCCTTGCACCATGGATGCTGATGGTGATCTAGGAGTGTGACCTCAGGCTGTCCCTCACACCACGGACCTGGAAGCCTGGACCAGCCATCCACCCCGCAGCGAGGACAAGCTCTCAACCCAGGGGCTGCAGGTCAGTTCCTCTGGCACCCAGGCAAATGAGAATGAGCCCATGGGGTAGCCACAGGACACTTTTTCCTCTCTTCCCCTTCCAAAGCAGGAGGAGGAGAGGGTGGACAGAGCTGCTGGAGGCCCTGCAGGGTTCTGGGCAGCCGCCCACCTCCTCACACTGCAAGGAGGGGAGCCGGAGCCCCTCTTGGTGGGAACAAGGAGGCGTTTGCAGGTCATTCCAGCATGTTGTCCCAGTCAAATATTTGTCTAGTTAATAAATATCTTGTTGGGTTGGGGGGGGGGGGGGGC
>JAOXOE010033400.1:0-10240 GCA_028565055.1 Phoeniculus purpureus
GAGGTGTTTAAGGCCAGGCTGGATGAGGCTCTGGCCAGCCTGATCTAGGGTGGGGTGTCCCTGCCCATGGCAGGGAGATTGGACTAGATGATCTTTTGAGGTCCCTTCGAATCCCTAATGATTCTATGGTTCTGTGATCCTGAATTAATGGTGATAGAGTCACTGACACTACTGGGAGATCCAAGAGGTTGTAAATAATATATGGGCAGCTAGGCTAAGGCCATGCATTTGAACTGCCTGTAACTCCTGTTCATTTTGGGAATAGCATGTATGAGCCAAATGACGTTTAAGTGCTTTTTCTCCAAGAATATATCTAGGGAAATGTCTACTGCTGGTCATCTTAGAAAAAATGACAATATTAATTTGAGTAACAAGCACCTGCTCTCTTCAGCATTTCTAAAAATACATTTCTGCTGCTGGAATTGTTTCTAATTAGCACCATCTGCAGGAGAGTAGATGTTAACATGAAGTATTACTCCAAGGAGTCTTCCCCTCCAGGTGTTATTCAGACATAGATTATTCTTTGGAAAAGTACACTGAGTTTCAACTCTTGAGACATCTATAATGATCAAGTGACACCTAACACTGCGTATGGAGAACCTCCTCCTGTATGAAAACACAGTCTGGTCTGTGCTGTATTCTATTCTTACTCCAAGTAGAACGGTGATTAAAAGATTTTTGGAGAAAATTTATTTTTCAAATACTTATGCTGTTCGATACAGTCCTGTTCTGACCGGCAGAAAGCGTATAAAATAAATACTGGAAGAGGAATTCCAGATGTTTCTAGTTAAAGTAGAATTGCAATAGCAATGAAACCAGTACAAGCAACATTCTTCAAGACTGTTTCTCAGAGGAAAACAGTCGAGATCTAAAGGAGACATTATGGACAGCATGTGGTTCTCCTATTTCATTGTCAGTATGCACTATGAGAAAGATTTAGAAATGTCTTAAATACACTGATCAACATTCAAGCCTCATGTTTCACTCTAAACAACATATCACAGCCAATGATTTCACTGATATTTTTGATCTGTCTGGTACATAATCCCTTTCATAAGCAATAGATTTGCACTGCGATGAAGTACTTTGAAGCAATATGAGTACTTAATTTGGGCTCTGCCTCCACAGCTCAACTTATAATTACAGATATAAATAATAGTAACAGAATAAAATGGAACCTCCAGAATAGATTTTAACTTTTAAAATGAAACTGAAGAATGAAATGAAACTGCCTAAGTTCTTCTTGTCTTTTGTAGATTTCCCAATCCCTGAGGAAGCTGACTACCCAAACACTCACATTTAGACTGCAACAGGTCCTATGAGGAGACACTGAGGGAGCCAGGACTTTTCAGCCTGAAGAGGAGGCTCCCTACAACTAACTGAAGGGAAGTTGTAGTGAGGCGAGTGTTGACCTCTTCTCCCTAATGACGAGTGATAGGACAAGAGGAAATGGGGTCAAGGTGCACCAGAGGAAATCCAGACTGAATATCAGGGCAAAGCTTCTTCACAGAAAGAGTGGGGAGGCCTTGGAAAAGGCTGCCCAGTTAGATGGTGGAGGCAACATCCCTGGAGATGTTAAAAAAATAGGCAGACATGGTGTTTCAGGAGGTGATTTAGAGGTTGTAGGGCAGATGGTTGGACTTGATGATCTTGAAGGTCTTCTCCAGCCTTGCTGATTCTATGTTCTATGGCCACCATATGAATTCAAAACTTTATCAATCCATGCGGCTTGAACCCATGGCCGTAATGTGACAGAAGTATAAGTACATGCAAAGTTCAGATTGCTTTCATATGCATATTTAACTTCTCCCCTAATGAGACTGGCTGCTTTCACGTTGCATTTTAGTAAACAGTGAAAGAAGTTAAACGTTGTTGAATACTGTAGAGACCTATCATAAAATGACTTCTAATTAGTGAGAAGATCTCTACTGACAGCACAGTCTGGACAGTGTTAACAAGTTGACTGACACGACATCCATCATAAAACAACTGAGAGCATCATCTTGCAAGGTAAGTGACGCAAGTTCTTATTTGCTTGTCCTAGAAAAGTGAAGATTCCGAGATGGCCGATATTCGTTTGAATTTGTCAGCATGGCAAATGTTAAGAAGGGAAAATTTGCTAAGTGAAGTTGGCCCTGCCTAAGAAAAGTAAAAGTTGTCTATCAGTAAAAGCGAGCTGGAGATTAGGCAGAATTTCTGAAGATACGTTAGGGCAACTAGGTTCCTCAACAGCATTTCTTTCAAATCAAGAAGTGTGAAAGTATTTCCACCATAAAAGCCCTAAACTCTACCTTATCTTGTATGTTCTCCACAACTCCATGAAGGGAAGTTGTACACAGGTGGGGGTCAGGCTCTTCTCCCAGGCAACTAGTGACAGGATAAGAGGGCAGGGCCTGAAGCTGTGCCCGGGGAGGTTTAGTTTGTATGTCAGGAAGCACTTCTTGACAGAAAGGGGCTTCAGACACTGGAATAGACTGCCCAGAGATGTGGTGAAGTCCCTGGAGGTGTTTAAGCCGGACTGGATGAGGCACAGTGCCCTGCTTTATGTAGTGGTGATGCTACGTCATAGGCTGGGCTTGATGGTTTTAGAGGTGTTTTCCAGCCTCAATAGTTCTGTGCTTCTGTGATTCTATAATAAGTTACCTGTAGAATACAAGACTTGATAATCAAATGTGTTTCTTCTGCTGTTCCATTCTCCTGTGACTTAGAGAAAGAATGCAATGAACAGTTGCAAACCTAAGTCGAATTATTTGCATCATTCTTTAGTAATGACTTCTGAATTGTGGAAATGGTTGAGTTCCGAGATGGTAAAAATGTTTCTGAAGTGCAGGCACTTAGATGTGATTTTGCAAATAGTAGCGAAGTTTTGGTGACTGCTTGCTGATCATTGCAATTGTACACACAATTGTGAAGCCATTAGATAATTAGATAATTAAACCTAGCTGCCTAAAATTCTGTTCCGAAACACATTATCATTAAGAAGGAAATTATCATTAAAGTTACGGATTAATTACAGATTTCACATGACAGATGTTTAACAGATTCACTTGCATTTTGAAGGAAACCATAAGCATCAATGTAGCATAACATTAAAGTACCCATCAGTTCTAAAGGGATTACACTTAAATTTTCAAGTACTCCACTAAAATCTCAAAAGGACTAGGGGATGCATGGACACACAATGAGGATTGGAATTAGGTTCTGTGTCTATTTTTCTTTTTAAAGTTTATTTCTTAACCTGCAATAGAAACAATTACATTTCCAACAGTAGTCTGACAAAATTAAAGCTTGTAGTATAATAGAAGTCTGATTAGAATTTCCTCTCTAGTTGTTCTTATGTTTACTGCCTTCTGAAAGATAGTACAAACTTGTTAATGTACCTTGAGAACTGCTGTATCTGATAAATACAATGTTTTACATTTGTGCTGTGAAAGTCCACCACAAAATCTCAAGTAATTATGTCAACAATGATAAAAAAGGAGAAAAAAGCCCAACCTAAAACTCTTCTGTCTTAAGCAACTTTATAGAGTTTTCATTCAAGGTTTTCATAATTTGATTTCAAACCGTTTATGAGGTATCTGTTGAAAGCATCTGAGTATGAACTCTCTGTGTCTTCTGTTTGCATCTCTTCCTGTTGATTCCTGACAATCAGCAGAGATTTTCACCTACCTACACTAATGTGATGAAGCCTGCCTGCATATGTTCCTGTGCAACTTGGTCTAGGTGATCCTGCTCTGGCAGGGGAATTGGACTAGATGATCTGTCGAGGTCCCTTCCAATCCCTAATATTCTGTGGTTCTCTGATTCTGTGATTTATTCACGATCCTTAAGAAAAGGTATGTGCATATTACCCATGTTACCCAGATATTTGAGCTTGGATGGTGGTTGGTATGTAGACTGCTAATGGACACCTTTCTTACATTTCCTAGGGATGTACAAAAAAACGTACTACTTCATTTTTAGCCCTGAGTGCAAGCAACTAATTGTCTTGTGTGGGAATGAATGAGAGAGTTGCACTTAAATGTTGGAAAAGCAGACCAATCTTAATAGCAGTAGATTTTGCCCTTTCTGATTTCGTATCTAGCACCTGCCATTGAGGAGTGTTTTGCTTTTCATTCTAGTTGGACAAGATTGAGGTGTGAAATAGCTTACTTTCTCAGAAGCTTCTTTGTGGTCTAAAATATGTGAATTTATTTTTTGGGGGGGTGTATTCGGGGTAGTATTCCCTGAATGAACACAATTAACAAAAGTAGTTCTTTTTTTTTTCCCTCTTATTCAAGCAAACTGACCTGCAGGAGGCCACCTAGAGCCATGTTTAGAGAGCTTTAGACTATCTCCAAAGATGGAAGTTCCACATCCTCCATGGGCAACCTGTGATAGTGTTCGCAGTAAAAAAATCTTTTCCTAATGTTTAGGTGGAAGCTCCTGTATTTCAGTTTGTGAATAGATTTTTCATTCCTCCACTGGAGACATTTAAGGCCTGCCTGGATGTGTTCCTGTGTGACTCGGTCTAGGTGATCCTGCTGTGGCAGGGGGATTGAACCCTTCCAATCCCTAATGATTCTGTGATTCACAGATGTTCTTCAAGAGTCAGAACAGGCAGCAGTAGTTCAAAACAGAAGAGCACTGTCTTAAAACAAGTAAAAAGAGAAATAATAATGTTGCTGCTGATTTAACCATTTTCTCCTCTGGTCCTTGTTCCTATATATGCACATCCAAATAAAAAACACGTACTGCTTTGCAGTCCCAATTTTAGGATCCTGCAGACTCATCCAACTCTTTCCAGTTAGGCCTAAGCCTGAAAAAGTAAGGATTCTTTTCATTCAGAGAAAATGAAATACCATGGGTATGGGAAGTCCATGAGTACATGAGCAATTAGTATTGTTTGTCTGTGCTCTCCCTGTCCCTATCAGTGTGCTGTGCAGACAGCAGCAGGCTACAGTTACATTGATTGGCTTTTTTAAAAAAAAACTCATTAGTATTTGGGGACACAAAACAGATCTTTTGAGTCAAGTTCTGAGACTGTGCTGCGTGTCTTCAGAGAAATCCCATTCTTAAATAATAAGGAATTGGAAATCCTGAAACTGTACTGCTAAATAGCTTAAAAAACCAGTAGGGATTTCACTTTAGCTGCTTTCCCTGTCTTAAGTCTTTGACAAATGTGCAAACCAAAAATCCAGAAACCCAGCAAGAAGTGGCTACATGAAAGGGACTAGCTCAAGTTTTTCTTGACTCCCAAGGGTAAATACCAACAATTGCTTCTGTTCCATCCTAGTCATTATGCCCTGATCCCTGGACAGCCCAGCAGATCATAGGACAGACATTTTCTAGCTTGACTTTGAAAAGTTATTCTTACTCAGACACTTGAGAGAATTATATTGTTGTGCTGGTAGAAGTGGCAGTGTAACTGGAAAGCCTTTTCCAGTCCATTTATTAAAGTGCTTTCTTCTCTCATTTTGAGGCTAGCTTTAAGCAATATTCTGTTCTGTGAATGTGAGTAATACTCATGGGATTGAAGATCTTTGCATGAACAAAGCTGTGTTCTTTTTCTTGTTTTAGTTCTGGTACATGCTGTCCTGCACTGTGAGCAGAGGTCACCTAGATGAAGAAAGCTGAAATAAATAGCCATATGCATTGGGACACCCTTTCACCTCAAGGTTCTAGAGAGAGACGAGAGGAGTGGAGCTGAATGATAAGTATAACAATAATTTCCTCAAGGAAAACCTGTGGTGATGAAAAAACTCAGCAGAAGTGCAGAAAAAGCAGTTATTAGGCCAACTTGTGCCAGTCAGTGACTCTGTAGGGCCGATTTTTGAGGTGCGGTCATTACAAGTGCATGCAATAGAAAAAAAATCAGGATTAGATATATGTCTTGACTTGGTCACAGCATGGTGGAGCAGTTGTCTCAAAATTGCTTCCAAGGCCACGCTGTTTTCACACCGCAAAAGTAGCTTACCCTATCTTTCCAACTCTAACCCCAATCCTAACCCTTTGTATTGCAAGGTTTAAAATGTTTTTTAAAAATAGTTGTACATTGAAATGGATTAATCATTAGCAGGTCATCTTGATGTCTCTTTTCACTTCCAGCATGCAGTTTACATAAGCAAATTATGCCTGACAGTCTGGACTAAATAGATTTGAAACTGATCTGAGAGTTGAAAAGGGAGAGGAACCTCACTTTGTTTTGTAAGTGATTATAGTAAACTGTGTGATGTTATCACATAGTCTTTCTGTGTTGCAAACTGAATGAGCAGTTCAACTTACATGGACCATTTTTGTTCTTTCAGCACATGTGGCTACCTAGCAGGATGAAGAAAGATGTGATTGTATATGACTGCTGAGCAAAGGCTGGATAAACTGCTAGCTAATAGATGAAAAAGCGACAAATTCTTCATGTCCTCAGTGGAAATGTCCTGCCTGTAGACAAATGGAGGATGAACTGTACCTCCACAATTGCAAGATTTATGAAGAGTGGGACAAAGGCAGCTGTGTGAGCTTCTTGTATTAGATGCCTTTTTCATTCTTAATACTCAGAATTACTCTATTTTCTATCATATGTTTTGTCCAAAAAGAACTCCTGATCTAAGCTTCTCCTTTCCTCATAGGTCACTGGGTCAACAGGAATTATTTTTAAAGGTCAAGTGGCTGAATTCCATTTCTGCATCATCTGACTTTCTATTTATTTCTCTTACACCTGTAACAGCTTGGAATGAAGTGGATCACTGTTTCTTTGATGAACTGGGCTGATGTGCAAGCCAGAAAGGGTCTAGGTCTGCTATAGCTTGGGCAGCATTTGCATGAGGATTTACTTTGTTGAACTGGTGGTCCTTTTGCCAAGACATGAGTTACACGGACATTATCTGAGTCTGGGTTTTCTGAATACCTCAGTTTAGCCTTGCCCGGTTGAGTAGTGTTGCCCAGTGTTAAACCTCAGCAAGAGTAATGAAGCAGAGAGAAGAAAGTGCTATTTTCTCAGTTGTCAGGTTTTTTTCTTTCTATCTGCAACTGGATAGGGTGAAATGCAATATTTTATTTTAAGAATAATATAAGTAGAGAGGTCTGCAAAGTCAGAAAGAGCTGTGGAAGTATTTTTCTCTCTTACAGATTTTATTTCTCTTCTTCTGTGCTTCACAGTTAAAGACAAACCACCCTTGGCTACCAAACTGCGAGTACCCAAGTTCTCTGAATCAGTGAGCAAATACTGTCCTGCAGCAGAGTGTTAAAGGAAATTTTGCAGCAGTCAGTTTTCCAGCTATGCTTCTGAGTCTTGCTCCCTGTACTAGTTCATGTTATTGGAAATGGGGTGAATCAGGTTTTAAGTCAACTGTTCAAAATACAATTTCTTGAAAAAGAAAGGTTTTCTAAAGGTTTGAGCAGAAATCTAATTAAAAGAGGATAAAAAGCTGCTTCAGTTTTCTTCTTTCTCCCTCTCTTTTCATACTGTTCAGATTATGGTGTACGGGTCTTGCAGCAAGTTTATTAAGAACACCCAGTCCCTTAAACAGAAAACTGTCATATTATCAGACAAAAGTATTACGTTTTTCATAATGTAGCTGGCATTAGAACTGCCAAGAAAACTACTCAAGGCAAAAAGGCTAATCAAGAGAGACACACAAATCCTTAAGCCAGTTCAATAAGGGCAATTACTAACAAAGCTAATTAGACCTTTCATAATCCAACCCCTAACTATGCAAACCTGAGTGTAAGCTTTTAAAGGTATATCTGCCAGTGTATGGATATATTCCTTAATACTTTCTTTGCTTGCGTCTCTCTCCATCCCTTTGCTTTTATTCATTCAATGGATTATCCAAGTCCTAATGAAGTAGAAATAATTCTGAGATTTAGAATGAACCACACAAGGAGAGCGATTAAAATAGGTTTACCTTCTGCTGTTTTTCATCATCCAACACCTGACATGAAATCTGAAGTCCATCTTTGTTAAGACTGTGAGGAAAGTGCTTGCTTTTAATTTCTATTAAGATTTGTACAAAATTAGTGAGCATGTGGTGGATTGAAATCGTTCCTCAGAAGAAAACAAATATTGCCAATAAACAATTTGTGACATATTCTGTAAAACTGACCGTTCATATCTGTAACAGACGTTTTCTAAAACTGAAGATTAGGTAATTCAGAAGAAGCAATCTGATTTGCTTTGGGTTGGTTCTCTTTATGGATGCTTAACCGTGAATGGTTTGTATTGAAACTGCTTTTGCAGGATCAAGTATATTTGTGGCAATTGTCCAGCGCAAAAAGTTTGGCTTTCTGCAATACTTCCATCATCGTGAACCTTCTTTTATAGTGTTCTCTGTATTTTGGCTGAGGTCTCCAGGTGATAATCTTTGGCTTTATGAGTTATCTATCCCTAGGTCTTTTTCTGTCTGCATGTAAATTGATCATAAAGGGTGGTTGTTTCTTGTCTGGAGTGAAATTTTTACAGATATATGGTTTAGCTGCTGAAGAGGATTGCTGAAGGAACAGCAGGTTCCTCCCTCCCTCCCTGTTTCTTCCTCTGTGCCATTCTGTATACTGCTTGATTGTCTAAATTTCAGCTCCTCTAGCAGAGAAGAAGTCTAGCCCTGTAAAGCAGACATTGGGAAATAGCTGTTTGCAGAAATTTTATGCAATCCGTGTCTACATTATGTTTTGCTTTGTGTGGAAAGCCAGCACAATTTCTCTACTTTGAAACTGAAATGAATGAAATTCTTGCTTTCCTTCTAATGAGTTAAAAGCCTCATGCAGCTGTAAAGGTGAATTGTTGCCTGTCAGCCAGACATTAATAGAAATGATGCTTTATAAAAAGTGGAAGCTCTAATAACAGTTTTCTATGCATGGAAGTGTTGTGTGAGGGCACAAGAGGAAAATCTAAGGGTAGAATTCTTTAAAAAATACAGGAAAAATAACTTTACTGAGGGAAGTTTAAAGAGAAACTGTGAGCTGATGTGATATTCATAATGCTCACGCTTAGGAATAGAAGTTGTAGTGCTGGCAGCCTTTTCATAAAGTGTTACTGTAGGATTTTTACTTATGTTTGTCCCATCTAAAAGGATGTGTAAATCTCATATTTCTAAAAATGAGGTTCATTTTTTGTACCACCTTCACACTTAAATTAGGGAATTGGTTTGCGTTAAATGGGACTCAAACAACTTTCTCGTGTCCAAGCTCATGTAATTGTGTTTTCTTCCTTTGTGCAGAGGATATTTTTTAGTGTATTCTCTCCTAATGAGATGCAAAAGCAACTGGATAATTAAAAACCTCTAACAATGTAGCTTCACTGTGTCATTGCAGATACTAAGAAATGGCATTTCTGTCCAGCCCCTGCTGGTCAACACCATCATAGCCGGGTGGATAGATGATGGCAGAGCAGTGGATGTGGTCTTTGTTGACTTTAGTAAGCCATTTAACAGTCTCCCACACCATCCTCGCAGCCAAACTGAGGCGGTGTGGTCTAGGTGATCGGGTAGTGAGGTGGATGGTGAACAGGCTGCAGGATAGAAGCCAGATAGTAGTGGTCAACGGAACAGAGTCTAGTTGGAGGCCTGTATCTAGTGGAGTGCCCCAGGGGGCAGTGCTGGGACAAGTCCTATTCAATCTATTCATTGATGACTTGGATGAAGGATTAGAGAGCACTGTCAGCAAGTTTGCTAGTGACACAAAGCTGGGTGGTGTTACCAACACCTCAGCAGACTGTGCTGCCGTTCAGCAAGACCTGGAAAGCTGAGCAGAGAGAAATTTAATGAAATATAACAAGTGTAGAGTCTTGCATCTGGGCAAGAACAACCTCAGGTACCAGTATTAGGTTAGGGACTGACCTGTTGGAGTGTAGGAGAAAGGGACCTGAGGGTCCTGGTGGACAGCAGGATGATCATGAGCCAGCAATGTGCCCTTGTGGCCAAGAGGGCCAACAGCTTTCTGGGGTGGATCAGAAGGTGGGTGGTTAGCAGATTCAGAGAGGTTCTCCTTCCCATCTACCCTGCCCTGGTGAGACCACATCTAGAGTATTGTGTCCAGTTCTGGGCCCCTCAGTTCAAAAGGCATGTGGAGCTGCTGGATAGAGTCCAGCGCAGAGCAATGAGCATGATGAAGGAAGTAGAACACCTCCCTTATGAGGAAAGGCTTGGTACCAGGGAAGGTCATAGAATAGTTCATCTTGGGGGTGATCACATGGCAAGTGCAGGACAATGGGGGGATCAGGCCCAGCCAGCATGGGTTCATGAAGGGCAAGTCCTGTTTAACCAACCTG
>JAOXOE010033401.1:0-10240 GCA_028565055.1 Phoeniculus purpureus
AGAAATAAAGCATATATAAAGAGCAGGAAATGTTGAGTATAGAGTGAAGCTGAGCTTAACGTTTAGATTAGATCTAACCGGGCCTTGCAAATAAGATTCTGAAGAAGACTGGCTTCAGACCAAAACCAGAAATTGAGTACATCTGTTTTTCAGTTATTTCATTGCTGTGGTGACTCTTTTTTTTTTTTACTTTTTTTTTTTTTCTTTTTAACACCAATAATCTTAAAAATTTATGTCTTTCAGAATAACTACTTATCATTTTGGGACCATCCCTCATTCACTTAAAGAAGACAAAATTATGCATTTTCAGAGAAAGTTGTATAGTGTGAGAGTTAAAAATGTTCAACAGAAAGCATTTTAAACTGATCTAAATGAAGATTAGTTTATTCCCATAGTTTCTTTATTTCATTCTTTTAAGCCTTGTAGTCTATGTCTGAGCATTGTTATCCAAAGAGAAAAACATCGGTTTCAGGTACTAAACCCCATTGTTGCTACAGAGTGAGTACTTACTATTTATTTCTAGTGGTATAAAACTGCCCATTTGTCTTTAACAGTTGTATACCAAGCAGCAGAGGAACCTTCAGGGACAAATTCTTACATAAGTGTCTGCTAAGGAAATTAACAGATAAAGAATACTAACATATGAGAGAGAAAAAAAAACAGCCATAAGTTATCAAGAAGTAAAGATGCTGTTCTTTAGAATACTCTCTACACAACAGGTACAAAGAATTTTTTCAAAACAAAAGAAGGCCAATAAAAAAAGGCAGTATTTGTTTCACAGCAAAAGAATATCAGCTATTGAAGGAAAGGCTAGAGAGGATGTGGGCCCTCTCCAGAATGAAACAGGAGACCTGATCATGAGGGACATGGAGAAAGCTGATGTTCTCAATGACCTCTTTGCCTCTGATCAATGAAAAGAGCTCTAGCAACAAAATCCATGTAGCAGAAGAGTAAGGCAGGGACTGAGAGGAGAAAGATTCACCCACTGTAAGTGAAGATTAGGCTTTTAGACCATCTAAAGAACGTGAAGGTGTACAAGTTCGTGAAACCAAGTAACATCAATCTATGGGTCCTGAGAGAACTGCTGGATGTAGCTGCCAAACTATGCCAAACAGCTTTCTGTCACAGTTGAAAAGATATGTTAGTGTGGTTAAGTTCCCATGGACTAGAAAAGGGGAAACAAAACCCCATTTTCTAAAAGGAAAAAAAGGAAGACCCAGGAAAATACATGTAAGTTGATCTCACCTCTGTGTCTGGCAAGATCATGGAGCACATTCTCCTTAAGGATCTTGAAAATAAAGATGTAGTTGAAGGCAATCAAAACGTCTTCATCAAGGGCATATCTTTGCCTGACAAATATGATTACTTTTTTCAGGGAAGTTACAGCATTGGTTGATAAGGATAGATCAGCTGATGCCATTTACCTGGACTCGTGCAAAGTGTTTGACACTGTCCAACAAAATATCCTAGTACCAAAACTGGAATTTCATGGATAGATCACTTGGTAGATAAAGAATTGATTGGGCAGTTGCTGCTAAAAGTTTATGGTTAAAGGCTCAGTGTCCAAGAGGAGATTGATAACTAGTGGTGTTTAACATCTTCATTGGTGACATGAACTATGGAACTGGATGTACCCTCAGCAAGTCTGAGGGTGATACCAAGCTGTGTGATGCAATTGACATGCTGGAAGGAAGTGAACCCATCTAGAGAGACCTTGACAGGCTTGAGTAGTGAGCCCATGCCAACCTTATGAAATTCAGCAAGGCCAGGTGCAAAATCCTGCAACTGAGATGGGGACAATCTCAAGAACAAATACAAGCTGGGTGGACTATGGATTGAGAGCAGCTTTGCAGAGAAGCTGATTGATTAAAAGCTGGTCACAGATCAACAATCATCTACAAGCTGGTCTCCACCAAAAGAAACATGACCAGTGAGTCAAGGTTGGTGATTTTGATCCTTTCTTTTGCCCTTGTGAGACACCACCTAGAGTACTGCATCCAGATTTGAAACCCTGTCCTAGGCCCAGTTAACATAGAGTTAATTTTCACAGCCAGGATAATTAGATAGAACCAGCTAGAGGGATAATCACTGCCTTGCTGATGTCATGCCCAGTACCTCTGTGGGGCATGGCTAGGGAAAGGTTGACAGTTGCAAGCAGTTCATGTTCAGGTAGTTCACTGTATATTGCCTCTTTTTTTAATGTTACTATTATTTTTTTCTCTCTTTTTCTGATGTTCATGCAAATTCTCCTTACATTAACCCACTGAAATATACCTCTCATTGTCCTACCCCCTCTCCCCACTCCAGACAACACTAGCATGAGCAAGTAACTATGTAGTTCTGGGTTCAAACCCTAATACAAGGAGGACATGGACCTGCTGGAGCAGGTCCAGTTGAGGACCAAGAAGATGAAGATGATTGGAATACCTCTTCTGTGAAGACAAGGTGAGTGAGCTGGAGAAGACAATGGTCCAGGGAGACAACATTGTGACCTTTCATTACAGGAAGGGAGCCTACAAAAAAGCTGGTCTGTTGAGAGGTGTTCCTGACCATGGCTAGGCATTTTGAAACTTGATGATCTTCAAGGTCCTTTCCAACTCAAACCATTCTATTATTCTATGGAACAGTATCTGTAATAGTTGTCTATCTGGAAGAGGAGAATAAATGATCACCTGTGTTCTAGGTGGTAACATTTTGGTGCTATCATATAATCATACTTGTTGCAGTTTGAAATCTATCAAAATGTTCAGATGTATAGATTTGTGCTTTCATGAAGAAAAAGGTACATTTTCTTTAAAATAATTGTCTCACTAACCTGTCCTGGGGGTTGGGCACAAAGGTGGCATAAATGGTAAAACAGGTCTAATTAGATACCTCAGTGGTTTACCTATCATTTTAATTTTGAGTTCCCAAAAGAGGGTTTAGTCTTGCCTCTTTTTGCTGGGGGCTTTGCTCCAGCACACCAGCATGGGGCTCTGTCTTCCCCCTTACACACTTCTGGGTTGGGGGTGTGGGGGGGATGAGACAGAGGGGGCATGGCAGCTGGCTGCGGCCCGGCTGCCCTCCTGGTGGCCCTGTTGCGTTCCCGAAAATGGCAGAGGAGTTGGCGGCTCTGCCACCCCAGGCCTCTGTTCTGCTTCGGGCAGATAGCCTGAGAGAAGGGGCCCCAGCCTGGCCCCATGTCCGACACAACCCGGCCCAGTCCTGATTCTGACCTGGCCCAGCTCCAGCTGGCACCATGGACCAAAGAAGCAAGAATTTACTGCTCATTTTTTCTGCCTCATGGAGCAACCAGAGACCTGTGGTGAGCTGCAAAATACTCCCCTTTCCTCTCTAGCTGAGGCAAGAGGAGAGAGAGTGAGACAGGAGGGGAACAGAACTTTTGGCCACATTTGCGTTCAAGGGATCGGTCACCATCTTGAGCTCTGCATGTCGGGGCCAGGCAGCCAGTCACCACCATCTTTGAGCCACTGAGCAGCAGAAAGAGAGACTGTCATTTTCTGCCACAGAGAAAAGATGGGGATGCTCAAGTATTGGGGAGAGAAGGAACCTTGGGAGAGGCATCTAAGAATTCCTTTGTGCTTAGCTGAACTGTCTGTTCTAAAGGAAGCAGAAGGACTCGAGACCCTTAGACCTTGGTCAAGGAAGAGAGACTGGGTTCTTATTGGAAGCATGTCTCCTACATCAAGGAATGCAGTCCCAGGTTCTGAGGAATCAGGCCTATCCCACCAGCGTTTTGCTGGAGAAGCTATGCTGAAGAATTGAAGAGTTTGCCGGTCTGAACAGCAGAGGGTTTGGAGTCTACAGACAAGAGTGGGTGACACATGGCAGGCCTCTTTGAATAGAAGAGAAGGTGGTTGTCCCCCTCTCTGCTTGACTGACATGTTCTTCCCCAGGGTCTCTAATGTGAAAAAACCCAATGACCAATATGATGGTAATTGCCCACTGTATTTTTCTCAGAATATGTGACAGCATTTGTGACAGAGTTTCTAGTTTGTGTGCACTAACTTGCTGAACTTTGTCTTCTTTGTGTATAGAGTTACAGAGCTAATAATCGCTTTTCTATTTTCCCTAAGTTATCCATTCTCTAGAAAATTCTGTCTGAGATCTCATCAAGACCTTACTGCTTTATTTTCTTTTCCTTTATTTTTTTTTTAATTGTGGTCTTGAACCCACGACAATACACCACTACACCAAATGATGTTTCTGAGCAGCATGTCACATCTAGTAGCCTGAGAAACACAGCAAGTGAGGGAAGCACAGGAACATCAAGGTAGATATTTTCACATACTGGAGTATTACCCACAGCCACCAGAAATAAGATGATGTACTGACATACTGAGATTTGCAAAACAAACTTGATTGCACCATACTTTTGCAGTAAGATCAAAGCTTGGGTCTGCATTTTGCAATTTCCAAAATATTCCAATACTGTTAAATAAAATAGTCTTCTAATAAAGATTTTGAAGAAACATTCTTATGATTATTTTTCCTATATGAAACAACTAAAATATGCATATTTATAAACCAAAACAGAACAAACGTTAAAACAGGCCTAATTAGATACCTCAGTTTACCTATAGGTTTACCTATAGTCTTAATTGTGAGTTCCCAAATTCAAAAGTTCAAAAGAAAAACAAATCCATTCTTTCCCTTGATGAGGAAGCACTAGAGAATCTGTTAATGTCATAAATCTTTTTACTGAGTTGCTATATATTTTCAGTAAAGCATTTCTAAACTTTTTTTTTTGTCTGACACTTTTTTACTGATTATTCTGGAGATTTTTAATTGTAAAAACACATTTATTACACCTCCCCTCCCTCAAAAAAGATAATATTACAAAACCACAGGCTACAAAAGCGGCTTATTACTACCAAAAAGGTAACAGCTATAGAAGAGATAGAAAATTTGAAATTGTTGAGGAAATAAGATATGTCTTTTCTGAAAGAGTACATTTCCCATAATGATACCTTCCTAACTTGGACTTCTGATGCAGGAATTCTAAACTTAGAATTTTCCCGAAGTACTGGGAATACTTTGTAACTATAACTGTCAGTATAAGCAGACAGTATGAAAGGATGAACTGGAATGAAGCATGATGGCTACATATATGAAGAATGAATTACATGTTCAGTTGATCTCCTAAAACAAAATCCAGAAGCCCTACTTGGGAGCATGGATTTATGGTATCGATTTTGGATAACGGAGCAGTCACAAAGGGGAAGTTTCAAAATATTTTTGCAACTGAAAGAGGTTTTACGTGCACTAAGCTTTAATGTTGGGTTAAATTCCAATTATTAGTATGCAATGCAATCAGTATTTACAAATATGGTGTGGAGAGTAACCTTGAATTACGTCATTTTCATTTCTTACTTACTTTCCTATTTACATGTCTACATTTACCATCTAATGAATAAAAATCTTTGATTTCATATTTCTCAATATTTACAAATGTCTTTATATTAATGTGGCTTTCTTAGAGACCAAGTTCTGAATGCAAGTTGTATTTTGATCAGATCCACCATGATTATCTCTGCAATGAACTTTTTGAAGTCTAATGTCAGGAACAAAAAAGGATTGCTATGCTTATGAGAAATATATGGATACAACAAAAGTGAATGGAGAAATATTATGCTTTTTTAGAACGAATGATGTTGTAAAACAGAGGTAAATGAAAAGGTGTGATAGAGCTTTTCATAGTAGAATAGACAACATCAAGCACAGTTTCCCACTTATTTGGCAAGCTGTGGACACTGGATCTGCACCTGTGAGATAACCCATGTATTCAGAATGAGAATCCATTAATAATCTTTGAAATCACAAATAATAGTGATGTACCTGGAAGTTTAAATACAAGACAGCTTATAACTTTTTTATCAGAGTCTGTTCAGCTGACATTCACAGAATGACCATGTCCATTTTCCTACCCATGAGGATCTCCAGTTGATAATAATTCCTAGTGTACCACAGAAGCCACTAAAGCCACTTTATTATTAGTAACTACATTGATTAAATGTGGTCTTCGCTTAACTTTCATTTAAACTAAAAAATATTGGAATGTACTGCGGGCATAAACTCAGTAAGGTCAGGTATTAAAGTCAATTCCACTAAAGGCCTGAACTACCAGTGAGACAGAAAGAAAAATATGTGTTCAATTAGAAATTGAATTTATTTTATTTTTAGTTAAAAAAATGAAGAAAACTCATTTCAGAATAAAACTCATTTCAAAGAAAAATCTTTGAAACAGGAAATAAGGTAACGTTTAGGAAAGTAACAGCAGTGAGAAAGTTGTATAGAGCTCTTCTTATGAAATAACTTTTTAAAATTGAGTTTGTCACCTATTTACTTTAAAATATAGATTTATCAAACAGACTTTTACAAAGATGATTCTAGCTGAGATTTTGCAATGGAAAAAAGGAAGAAAATACTCCAGCACAACTTCACTGGAAAAAAGAATTTGAATCAATACAGGTTAGTTCTGCACTAAACCTGAGCTTTGGTAATTGAATGGATTATCATAAGGTATGAATTTTCTAAGCTGTCATGAGCAAAGATTCAGCTCGTGGTAGGCATACCGAAAAGAAAACTGTCCTACAATGTTGCAAATATTTGCTTATGAAGCATTGAAAAAACAAGACACTTGCTGTGAACCTAATAATTCCTTTGTGCCTGTCATGGCACATCTTAAACCACCTAATTTAGCTTAAGTGTTAAACATACATGAATGAATTCTGAATTACAGCAAGGAAAAAGATCCCTAAACTAACTTCGTAGAAAAGAAATGCGACAAGGCATTTAATTCACCCCACACAGTAAAAGAACACACAAAAGGGCATACATAGAAAGATGTGTGGGGATTCATTGCCATGTTCTTACATAACTCAGCCACAACCTTAATGTCTAAACCTTAAAAAGGGAAAAGATACTTCCATCAGTTCTTGCTCTGTAAAACCATGATGTCTCTGAAGTTCCAATTCCTGTCTCTTGGTGTCAGCAGGCATCTTAAAGTCCAGCTTTCTTTTCAAAGTGTTTTCCTCTGAAATGCTGATTCCTGCAGTCACAAACAAGGAGAAAACTCTCCCCATTGCAGCAAATCGTGAAAATCCAGACAAAGTTTCCCTTCCACTGATCTCCAAGCCACTGTGTCTGCTCAGTGACACTGCTTCTATGACAGAAAAATCCAAGATGGAGACCAGGAAGAAGGGGAAGCAGGGCAGAAACCCAAAGTTGAAACTGCAAGCTCTCCCTGTGCAGAAAACACACAAGTTAAGCTTACAAATTTTGTTTATTTTTCAAAACCATATCAGTGTCTTCAATTTTCTAGAGTCTTTTTTTTATCTCTGTGTAGATTTGTACTCTAAAGCAAAGGTTATTGCTAAAACAAGTCCACGAGAATGCCAAATCATTTGCAAGAAATACATACTGGAACAGACTGTCCAGGGAAGCAGTGAAGTCACCATCCCTGCAGGAACTTGAAAGATCTGTAGATCTGGTGGTGAGGGACACTATGTAGTCTGGCAGTGCTGAGTCAGTGCTTAGAGTTGATGATCTTAAAGGTGTCTTCCACCCAAAATGATTCTGTGATTCTGTCATGACTAAAAGTGGTGGGGTCTTTTCAGTAATCTCTGTTAAAACAACAAACCCAAACAAGCCAAAAATCCACCCCTCCCCAACCCCTTATTTTCCAAAAAGCATGTACAGATGAAGCATAAACAAAAGAGGGTACTGTGTCAGATTTTTGTGTATACTGTGCTTGTCTTCAGCCTAAGCAGTCATACGGTCATTGTAGTTCATGTAGCTGTAGTCCTGTGGTGGGTTGACTTCGGCTGAATGCTGAGTGTCCATAAGCGTCTCTATCTCTTCTTCGTCTGCTAGATAGGTGAAAGAAGATGTAACAAAAGGTTCATAGGTCAAAACAAGAGCAGAGAGTAATTACTCACAAATTATTGTCATGGGCACAACAAACTTAAGAGAATTAATCTAATTTATTACCAATCAAAACAGAGTAAGTAATGAGATATAAAACATAAGCCTTAAAACATATTCCTCCTCACCACTTCTCTCATCCTGGGCATGACTTCACTCCAGTATCTCTGCATCCTCCTCTTAAGGAGTTACTTGTACTCCTGGCACAGGGTAAAAGGTAATGAGAGTTGTGGTAAACTAGAAAAACATTTTCTGCTCCCACATCACACTGTCCTCCTGCTCCAGCTTAAGCTCCCTTTCATAAGATACAGTCTTCCATGCACTTCTCCAGTGTGAGTCCTTCCCACAAGCTCCTGTTCTTCGTGAACTGCTTCAGCATGGGTTCTGTCCTCAGAGTTCAGTATTTCACTGTTCCAATGTTGGCTTCTCTTTCTGCAGAAGAGAGTGGGGGTGTTCCTTGGGCTGTAGTTCTTCCAGCAGTAAATCTCTCCTGCAAGGGTCTCCTTCAAAGTCATGGCTCTTTTGAGTCCTCTATGAGCTGCAGACAACACTCTTTACCACCATTGACCTTCATCATAGGCACACGCTGGTCTGGTATGGCTCCCCTTCAGACTCCTCTAAACAAAGCTAGGTCACTGCAGCCGTTGTAGCTTCCTTTCCAAACAAAATGAGAGCTCCTGGAAATCAAAGACCTAAGCAATACAAAACTCAGGAAATTATGAAATTAGATAGCCCCTCCTAAATATGTTCATTCACATAGGTGCTAATTAGCTTAGCCAGAACAAATGAGAGCACAGAGGTAGGTCTGACCTAGAGCTGGGGACCATGTCAGCAGCCCCCACCACCAAAACCACATCAGGCTCAAACCACAGCATTTCCACTTCTTAAATATTTAATCACAGAGGTGCTACCACCATTGGTGATTGGTTCAAGTCTAGCCCATGTGGGTCTGTCTTGGAGATGGCTGGCTGGTTTTATCAAACCTAGAAGAATTTTCTAGTTGGTTCTCACAAAGGCCACAAATGTACCCCCTTCTTCCTACCAAAAAACCCATACATTGTTTGTATTTTCTATTACTCAGCTTGCATTGTGGAACATAAAATCCCATGACATCACAGTTATTGTCTGTTCTGTATGCTGCTTCTTTTACTGACTAGTTAAAACTGAACTCCAATATGTATTTAAATATTGTCATAAGGAACAGCCCACACTTATGGTCCCTCTTGGTTATGCTACTGGGCATAGAATAAATGGCAATTTTCACTTTTTAGCTTCCTTTGTGCCAGAGCATACAAAGCTTTCAGTATTGTCTTAAGGTGTTGGTATTCAATCTTCAAATATCTTTTGAAGGTTTTGAAGATTGTTGTATTGAAGGGTAAACATATGACCCCCAAACTGCATTTTCAGTGCATTGTGCCATGCTGAATTTAAGAAAACTATCCTAGCACAGGTGAGAGGATTTGGACATGAGGTAGTGACACATTTAGTAAAAATTCCAACACCAGATTATTAGTTTTTGAGACTAATGATCCTATATTATTATTATTATTATTATTATAAGTAGTAATACTGTATTGTTACTATTTTTTGTTACTGTTATCACTGTAAAGCTTAAATTGCTTTAGCTATTTGTAATTAAGGAATAGGTGGTAATTTACTAAAATCAATTTCCCTAAGGAAAATATGAAGAAGAGAGAAAGTATTGCATTAAACTGCCCAATGCCACCATTTGAACTCCCCAAAACAGGTCATCCAAGCGTACCCATATCACCCTTACAAATGCTTTTCCACTTCAACTGTGTCACAGTTAGCACCAGGTTAGCCCACAGAAATTCCGTTCTGCCCAACCACGCAGAAAGAAATCTCTATCCTCTCACCTCTCTGGGGAGAAAAGGGGTAAAGTAAACACACTTATGGAAACTGGAACTAGAAATATTAAACTTTATTGAACTTTATTACAGATTCTATTAAATGGAAAAGAAGAACCAAAAAATAAAAGGGAAAGGAAAGGGAAAGGGGACAAGAAAACCAAAAAAGTGTTTTTCCTCAATCACTCAAGTCCACCTCTCCCCCCACTCAGACCTGCTAACCCTTAATTTCAAACAAATGCTAAAAGCTATGGATGAGAGGAGGAGTAAAAAAGAAAGGAGTATCTTAGGCAGTGCTTAAAAGTTTAGTTTAAACATTTTCCTCTGGCTGGTTTGCGATCATAGGAGGAGATAAAGACAAGAGACAGGAGGACGAGGGGAAAGGGGGGTAGGGGGTGGGGTGTGAAGCAGAAGAGGGACAGAGACACTGCAGTGTGCTAGAGGCC
>JAOXOE010033402.1:0-10239 GCA_028565055.1 Phoeniculus purpureus
AGGCCCTTCCCCAGCTTCGTTGCCCTCCTCTGCCCTCGCTCCAGCCCCTCGATGTCTCCCTTGGACTGAGGTGCCCAAAGCTGGGCTCAGTACTCAAGGTGGGGCCTCCCCAGTGCTGAGTCCAGGGGGACAGTCCCCTCCCTGGACACACAGTTTCTGATCCAGGCAAGGATGCGATTGGCCTTCTTGGCCACCTGGGCACCCTGCTGGCTCAGATTCAGCTTCCTGTCAATTAGAACCCCCAGGTCCTTTTTTGCTAGAAAGATGCTTTTCTGCCTGTTTGCTCCTCGTTACCCAAGTGCTGGCCTCCAGCCCCAGTCACCAGGGGACTGGGTCCTAGTAGCTCCTCAGGACACTGCAGAGATCAGTTCTCTAGCACCTTGGAGGACATGGTCCTCACCACCCAGGAGAGAGACACCCACTGCTGTCTGGGCACCCATTGGACTTGAGGACCGAGCACTGGGCACTTCTGAGTCCCAGAATGATGGATGATGCTGCAAGAGAGTTGAGACATCCCCCCCAGGGAAGGGACCTGATGAGCCAAATGAACACCAGCACAGCGATGAGCAGGTTCAGTGCTGGTGCTGAGGACTGAGGTTAGATGGAATCCACACAACTGCGGTGTGGTGGCTGGGGACAGCCTTTGCTCTGGTTCTTGGTGGTGTCACTCAGCAGAAGCTTGGGGATGCAGATGAAGCAGACAGGATTGTGCTGCAGGCAGCTGAGGAGATGCTCTGCCCAGGGCTCACCTGCCCGATGCACTGCAGAAGGAAGAATCCCAAGATGATGGAGCCAAAGACATCTCTGGAGTTAGCAGAGCTCTGCATCTGGATGAAATCATGACTGGAGGAGCCCATGTCCCTGCCGGGCACAGCACCAGGGCTGTGCTCCAGGGAGTGTTTCTGCTCCCCACACCTAGCAAACCCCTCTCACATATCTGCCAGCCTTGAACTTGGAGAAGTGAGGAAGGGAGGAGCAAGTCAGGGGCTGCCATAAGGACACTGGCTAGGAAGTCACCCCTCGAGGTGGCACGGGAACTGCTGGCAGCACTGGCCCCAGCGCTGAAGAGGACAAACTGCCACCCAGAACCTGCTCCACCCCTCTGGCAGAGGTAGACCTTACAGACAGGTCTCTTTCCAGAGTGAAGCTGATGGGCCTTTGATGTCTTTGGTGGTTGGGTCTCCGTAGGATGGAGCCACTAGACACAAGCAATGAGATACATGGGCCCAGAATTTCAAACCTGCCTTAGCTAAACCCCTACAGCTCCCGTCCAAACCCTGCTGTGGAGATGATTGAGGGGTTGTGGAATCTATTTCTCTGGAGACGTTTCAAACCCACCCGGCCATGCTCCTGTGTGACTGGATCTAGGGGATCCTGCTATGGCAGGGGGATTGGACTGGGTGATTTATCGAGGTCCCTTCCAACCCCTAATGGTCTGTGATTCTGGGACACTTGTGCCCACAATGCTGTGATGTGAATCCCTCACTTTTACTTGGAGGGGTGAATGTCTCTGACCCCGGTGTGGAGCTGAGAGGACTGAGCATCAGAGACCAGAGCGTCGTGTGAGTCCTGGGTTCTGGCCATGACAGCATGGTCTGGGCTCTCAGAACCTGCTCCTGGGCTGGCAGAAGTGGTTTTCTGGGTGAATGGACTGACACAGGGGTGTGTCTCATGTGTCAGGGCTCAAACTGGTCATCACAGGAGCAGAGTTTGCCCTCAGCCACAAAGGGTGAGTTGGATGATGCTTCCTCCAGTCCTCCTGGTGTCCCTGTTATATCTCACACCTTTTTTCAAAGCTGAAAAAGCAACACCATAGGGTCCCTGAGCACAGCTCTGGGGCCTTGGCAAGCCAGTCGCAAGGGCTGTGCATGAAGTGACCCGTGTTCAGTCCTAAACGGGCAACGGTGCTGTGCCCCGGTGCTGTGCTCAGCACAGTCACCTGCTAGGGCTGGGGAAGCCGCACTGGGTTGTCGAGCAGCAGCTCCATGAATGCAAATCAGGCTGGGATGGCCAATAAAGGAATATTGCATCCATTTATTTCACAGACACAGATGGGACTTTATAGCCGGCTGCACCGAGAGAATCTGCGTGCAGTCGCACAAGTGGAAACCTTCTCACAGCGCGGGGAGGCCGGGGTCCAGCACCGAGCAGCACCCTGGGTGGAAATGAAAGGGTTCTACTGGTGTGGGGCTGCTCAAGCCTGCTGCCCTACAACACTTAATCCCTTGCTATGGGTCTGGCAGGGCTGGAGATGTAACAGAGGACATCACTGGGCTTTTTCAACACCAGCTCCAGACACCCTACAGCATCCTTCAAGGACCCCATTAATGTTGATCAGTATGTGCAGGGTGGGTGTCAGGAGGACGGAGCCAGGCTCTGCTTAGTGTCATCTAATGACAGGATGAGGGGCAGCGGGTGTGAGCTGGAACAGAGGAGGTTCCACATCAATGTGAGAAGCAACTTCTTCACACTGAGGGTGCCAGAGCCCTGCCAGGGGCTGCCCAAGGAGGTTGTGGAGTCTCCTTCTCTGGAGACGTTTCAAACCCCCCTGGCCATGTTCCCGTGTGACTGGATCTAGGGGATCCTGCTGTGGCAGGGGCATGGGACTAGATGGTCTTTCGAGGTCCCTTCCAATCGCTAATGACTGGATCTAGGGGATCCTGCTGTGGTGGGAGGATTGTACTGGGTCATCTTTCTAGGTCCCTTCCTAATGTTCTGTGATTCTGTGACAGGGCAGAGGCAAAGGCTGCTGGCAGGACCAGGATACAGCTGGAACACCCTATTGTGTGATGTCCGATGTTCTGGCCACCGAGAAGAGCCCACAGCTGCTCCCCAGACCCACAGAAACCAGGACATGCATCCAGCTGTTTGTTGTGAACAGTCCTGGTAGTGACGGGGCATGTGGTCCCTCCTCGTAGCAGGCAGAGCTTTACCTGTTAATGGAGCTGACGCTGGGCACGGTGTCGTTGTCGCACACCCGCTCAGCCAGGAGCCGGTCCCTGATCTCCCAGGCGAACATGGTGGGGTTTTGGCGCTTGTACTCAGCGATCTTCTCGACGACTTTGGGCGTGGCGACCTTTGGTTTGGATCCCCCGATCACGCCAGGCTTGATGCTCCCGGTTTCATAGTACCTGTGACAACACCCGAAACAGACAACACCCGGTTATCGCCCGCGGACAGAGAACACGCCGCGGGATTTATGGAGAGCACAGCCTCTGGGCTAACCAAACCCCGCGAACCGCTTCGAGCTGCCCGTGTCGCCGCGCTGTCACCCAACAGATTAACTTATAGTGATCGGAATCGGGCCCCGGGATGCAACGCACATGTGGTAGTGAAACAAAGAGAGCAGCGCGAGATGAAAGGGCACGCCGGGACGCGGAATCAGCCGAAGATGCCAGTTGTTAGTCCGCGGCGCCGGCAATAACAGAGACACATCACGCCGAAGGGCCCTTTCCGCGGCCGACTCCTTCTGAAGCAAATTACTGCTCCTACAGAAACTCCCCGTCATCAATATCGGCGGCAGGCGATCATGTCGCGGCAACGCGAACACCGTTGTCGCTGATTTGCGCCTCCGGAACGGATGCGCCGGCAGATCCTTTTCCTGTTGGGTAACTTTAATGCGGAGCATCGGGGATTTCACAGCTGATGCTTCACAGCGTTCATTACTTTTATCGTTGTGATTCCAGCAGTTCCAGTCGTGGATTTCAAAGCAAAGTCAATGGTGGGGTCCTGCCAAGGTGCGGGATGGGTTTCTGTGACGGCTGTGGCCCTTCTTCAGGCTCAGCATCTCTCCCCATACCAGCAGCTCGGCTGAAGTCACACTGGACCCTAAACCCGTAGACGTATGGCACATCTCTTCATGTGTGGATCACACATGCTCAGGGTTGTATTGTACCCACACGCCGCCACCGAGACCCCTGGCCCCACTTTTCCCCGTTCAATAAAAACCCATGAGCATCCTCTGCACGCAGAAGTTCAGAGATCTCTGGTCCCACAAGCATCCCTGATTAATAAAGACCCTTGAGCACCCTCTGCACGCAGAGGTTCAGAGATCCCTGGCACCAAGAGTGTCCCCAGTCAATAACAACCCTTGACCACCCTCTGCACAAAGAGGTTCAGAGATCCCTGGCCCCATGAGCATCCCCAATCAACAAGGACCCTTGACCACCCTCTGCACGAAGAGGTTCAGAGATCCCTGGACCTAAGAGTGTCCCCAGTCAATAAAGACCCTTGAGCACCCTCTGCAAGCAGAAGTTCGGAGATCCCCATCCCCACGAGCATCCCCGACAAAACAAGGACCCTTGAGCATCCTCTGCACACAGAAGTTTGAAGATCATTCCTGGCCTCAAGAGTGTCCCTGGTCAGTAACAACCCTTGAGCACTCTCTGCACACAGAAGTTCACACCTCATCTTTGTAGGGCCAGATCAGAGAGCAGGAACAAGCTCCTCATCTCCTGCAGCACTGACCCGGATCCCAGGCAGGAGGCACCTCCCACATTTCGGTCTCTGCACCGAGCAGCCCTCGACTTTGTGGGGCTCCCGACACGAGCTCCACCAGCTGCGCCCTGCACACGTCCACTGTGCTCCCTGTCCTGGCCGGGAGCTCGGAAGAGGCTGTCGAGCAAGAGCATAAAACTGCTGGTTAATGTGTTTTCCCTGCAGACACCTGACGTGGCCATCACACAAAAACTCGAAATGAATTCCCCGATCTTTCCAGCGTGAGCGGAACGCAAACCGGCTGCGCAGCTCGGGGCTGTCTCCGCTAACAAGCAGCCACATTCATCAGGCACCTGACAGGCTCCTGGATCTCAGCCTTTCTGGGAGACCTCTGGGTGCAGGGGCTGGAATCCCTTTGAGGAGGTGACACCGCGCTGGCTGTGTGTGTTCCCAGACAGGCTGCAGGTGGACTCGGACTCACCGCTCTCCACAGGGCATTCAAGCAGTGCCAAGGGTCAGGGATGGATTAACCCTCCTGGTGACCCAAGCACGGCCCCATAGGGCAGGGGCTAGAAATCAGCGCCTCCCGTGATTCCTGAGGGCATGACAAGGCAACAGCAAACGCAGACCACAAACTGACCAAACCCTCGCACCCCTGGCCCCAGACCCCTCCCTGCTGGCACCACTCCTGTGAGGAGGGAGGAAGCTGGACAACACCCCGAGCACCACTATCAAAGTGTCAGGAGCTTTCTCGGTTCCAGTTGGAACTGTGGGTTTAACAGATTTCCTCAGTGTTTTCCCCCAGCGCTGCCTGGCTGCGCCGCGACGATGAGGTGCCCGCAGCGACCACCTCACCGCTTGGGGACACCCGGCCACGCAGAGCCTTGGGAAGCTGCGACTGTGCTGGGGATGCCGCTTCCTGCTGATCCGGCGCAGCAGATTGAGCCTCGACAGCAAAGACAGCAGCGGCGACAGAGCCCTGGTGCCCTCCAGCCCCAAGTCCTCCTTGAGTTCCCACATGTTCACAGGAGACCTGCTCCCACTCCAGAAAGTGCAGGAGTGGGTCCAGACCCTCCTCCGCCGCTACAACAGGGACAGCTCTCACCCAGCAACGCTGCTGACACCTCCCTCTGCCCCACCTTGGCCATGGATAGGGGCACAGACCACGAGCCCGGGGGCTATGCTGCACCACCACCACAGACCCCCCCCGTCTCCATTTTGAAGGCAGCCTGTTTTAATGCTGAAAAGACAATGTCCGTAGGGTCCCTGAACATGGCTTCGGGGCCTCAGCAACCCAGCAGAGGGGCTTTCACGGGTCCTGCCCTTTCGTGGGTGAGCGGCGGGCAGCCGCACGGTTCCCTCTCTGAGCCTCACCCGCTGCCCATCCTGCCCCTGGGTGCTTCCCGAGGCTGCCTCGGGGACTGGAAAGTTCTGGCTGTGACATTCCAGGAGCCAGGGCTTTGTCGCGGGGCTGCTGGGCTCCGCAGAGCCACGAGCGCGTGGGCTCAGGTGAGAGCACATGTGCACGCGGAGCCGCGACAGCAGCCGCGTCCCACTACACCGAGTGTTAGTGGTGAAAGCAACGAGCTACAAGGTTCCAGTTTGCTGTCAGCCACTTTAACGACGGAGCCGGGGAGCCCCGCTCTCAGCTCCTTGTGCTGCAAAGCCGTTCAGATCACCGAACCCGCTGGAACAAACTGCCCATCCCCAGTCCAGGTGGGGATCAGTGGCCATTGGCTGCAGCAATGGGCACCGCTGTCTGGACCCTGTGCCGGCGCAGGAGCTCGCATCAGCAGTGAAGACAAAGCAACAACCGTGTGGAACAGCCCGTGGTGGTCTGGAAAAGCCATCGGCACCTTTTCCTCACTAATATCTCTGACTATCGTCAAACCCGCCACAGCGGGAGGCTTGCAGAGGGACAAGGGAAAGTCAGGGAAGCTGACCACAACCAACACGTGGGCCATGTGTGGCTGTGGGAGTGCTGCACGGTGGCCACAGTGAGGACAGGGAATAGGGGGCTGCGGGGAACAGGGACACAAGAGCTACAAACCAGAGGCCTGCAGCTCTGATCCTGAGCAGTCAAATGGCTGCGGAGAGATGCTGCTGCTGCACCAGGACCTCTGCGCAGAGCTCCGCTTTGGGTGCTCGCGGCTGGGCTGCAGCCAGGGCAGCACATCGGTTAAAAACAGGAGAGGGAAGCATTCAGTGAAAACAGTGAGATTCAAAAACAGTGAGAGCTCAGCGAACGGCTCCAGAATCGGCTGCCGCAGACTACCCGCAGAAACGCTGCTGAAAATCCATCCTTGCTGTCAGCCGCCAAAGTGCCTCCGAACAGCCGAGGCCCAAACCCATCCCGACGCCATCCCAACAAGGGATCTGCCCACAGGACATGAAGCAGCGAGGGCAGCGTTTTCGGCCTCAGTCTGTGTCAAAATTCAACAGGGAATGGTACAGATTCGGGGTTTAATGTCCTGCTGCCGCAGATGTTTGAGCAGCTCCAGGCTGAGCAGAGGGCTGCTCTCTCAAAGCAGTCGGAATGAAGGTGGCAGCTCACTACCCCGCCGCCTTCTCTGCTGCCGGCGAGAACCGGAGCACAACGGCATCGGGACAGACTGCAGAACAGAGCGCACGGCCGCGCTGCCGCCGCGGCTGACGATCCTGCTGCTAACGGGTAGCAAGCAGCGAGCAACTTCCACAACTTCTACCTCCTTGCACTGCCCTGAGATTCCAGACTTCCCCACGGGTTCGACGCAGGGTGGGTGCCACGCGCCCGGGAACACGAGGTGTTCTGTGCTTTGTGTTTGAATTCCCTGCAGGGACAGCAAGAGGGGTAGAGCCAAGCTCGGGGCTGAGGCAGCTTTCCTCCACACCGGCATGTGAAGCCAGGAATGGCCGGGAAAGCCCTCTGCTCACAGGGCCGGTCTCCCGCGGGGTGTTTGTTTCCACTTTGTCCACAGCTCTCGTTGCAGGGACAGGCACTGACACTTTTCCCTTTAGATGAACAGGAAGGATCCGCACAGTCCCCCCCCAGCTTTTACCTGCCAAGTATTTTGCTGACACAGCCGTGGCTGACGCGGAGCTGCCGGGAGATGTCACACGGCCGGACCCCTTGGTGGGCGAGTTCCACAATCCTCTGTCGCACGACGTCTGGGAGGGGGCGGCCGTTCACAAAAACACCCCCCAGCTGATTCACGCCTCCATGTCCTGGAACATACAGGGCAGGGGGGAGAGAGAAGGGCGGGAGAAGAGAGCAGCGTGAGTTTCAGGCATTTGTGCCGCACACACCACCCCAGCCCTGGCACTCCCCAGCGTCAGTCCAGCCTCCAGATGCTTTTCCCTGAGGGCTGTGGGACCTGGACATGGGTGCGATGGACAGGACCCTGAAGGCAGACCAGAGCCCTCGGGTGCGAAAATGTCCATGGGAGGCCATGGAGCGATGCCTCTGGACCGGGAGCCCAAAGCCAGCAGCCACAGCTCCCAGCTGCAAAATCCGGGAACAGGCCTGGTGCTGCCCCACGGAGAAGATGCTGGTCTTGAGGGTCTGGCTCTGAGACCAGCAGAAAGCACTGCTCAGCCCCCACACTCCTCGTCTCTGAGACACCCAAAATCAGATAGATGCGATGGGGGTTTTTCTGAGATACCTTGACTTAAGCAAGACGTGGGGAGATGGGGGAAAGCACCTGACTTCTGCAGTTATAATTAACACCAACCTTGTCAGATACAACAGCCCCACAAACAGAACATGAACACCCGGCCCAGCCCAGTCTACTGCACCTTCTGGAGCAGATTTGCTCTGCTCACCTTTAGCAAGGTGAATCTTAGATCTGCTGGGATACGGGACCCATTCGGATGCACAGTGGAACCCAGGGACCCACAACAATCCCACGCATGAGGCAGGGCGATAGAATTAACCCTCACACTGTTAATCACCCAGACCACTCCGGCTGCGGAGGAGCGGGGCCGCAGGAACAAGCAATAGGGGCAGTGCTGATTCCGGAACAAACATAACGCAGGAGAGCTCTGTGTTTGCTCAGGGCTTGGACGGAGCTGAACCAGCTGGGAAGCCAAACAACTCCGTGTTTCAAAATAAATAAATAAGAGGTTATATGGAGCCATTTTCATTTAAATCTGATCATTTCAGCACCAATAACTGCTGTCAAACTTTGCTGACACCTTCTAAAGCTGTCAGGACGTGTAATGAACCCGCATGAAATACACGGTGCCTACAGAGAGATGCAGCCCGCGGATGCTCTGCCTCTGCCACAGCATCACGCAAGTGGAACCTCCGGCACAGCTGTAGACCCCCAGGATGTGCTGCTTTGGGGACCCCTGCCCAGCCCAGGCACACGGCAGGGTCACAGCAGCTGGTGACAGCAACCCCACAACATTGCGGTGACTGAGAGCTCCAACAGCCCACTCTGGAGTGAGGGGCTGTGACTGAGAGAGATCACCCACAGAGCACTGAGTGCAAGTGAGGAGACGGTGTGGAGGTGGTCAGGGAAGGGGAGAAGGAAAAGTGTGGGAAGGGAGAGGGAAAGGGACAGGGAGAGGGAAAGGAGAGAAAATAAGGAAACAAGGAAGGAAGGGAGGGGGAAGGGAGGGAGTATGAAAGAAAGAAAGAAAGGAAAAAGTAAAAAATAAAAAGGAGGAAAGAAATGAAACAGAGAAAGAATGGGAAATAAAACGAAATAAAGACGAGAAGGAGAGCACATTCAGCGATCCATCCAGAGCTGTGTTTCACGAAGGAAAGGGTCGGTTTTCCCCCCGGAGGCAGGTCCCACAGTCTGGAGCAGCTCAGCCCGGCCTGCCCAGGCCGAGACCATCCGACCCTGCAGCCGCTGGGGAACAAAGGCCGGGGCTGCGCTGGGGCACCCCTCCCCAAACCTGTCCCCGCTTGAAAAGTGGCGCTGCAGGAGCCGAAAGCCCCGTCGAGCTGGGTAGGGGGACACGACTCTGACCCTCTGCCCAACGAGGGGACAGGAAGCGGGGCCGAGGGACCCTCGTTTTACGCCCTGTCCCTGCAGGCAGCTCAGAGCCGCTTCGGCACTGGGGGAGCCCCGAGGAGGCAGCGGGCCGTGCCAGGGAAGATCAGCGGGAGCAGGCAAAGGACAATCCGGACCGACCGCGGGGAGTCGGGGCCATCCCGGGTGCCCCCCGTCCGCCTCGGCAGCCCTGGGCACGGACCGCGAATCCAGGAGGGGCTAGTCCCGCTCGGGACCCCCCAGGGCAGCCCCGCCGTCCGCACTCCCTCTGCCGCACCTCGCCGGGGCCGCTTCCCTCTGCGCGCTCTCCGCCGGGGTCCGGAGATCGGTGGTCGGCGGCAAATAGCCCCGGGGGCCCCCCGAGGGCAGCGAGAGAGCCCCAGGAGGGGCTGGTTTGCGGGTTTTGTGCGGTTTGTTGGATTTTTTTCGTTTCGTTCGTCCCCGAAATTCCTGCGGACGGTATCGATTTCTGCCGGGCCCCGCAGCCGCCGACAGCGGCCGCGGCTTCTCCCGCAGCCCGGGGTGTTCAGAGGGTGCGGGTCCCCTTACGGCTGGACTCCGGCACCTTCGCACCACCCCGCACCCCTACAACCCACATGTTAAAAGTTCTCCCTGAAAAAAGAACAGCAGCCTGGGATTTGGTTCAACGCCGGGGAGAAACCGCTGCCGGCGGCTTCGGCCGCGGCGGGAGGACGGAAGAAGAAGCCGGTCGTTTCTGCCGGGGGGCAGCCGGAGCTTGGTACCGGCTGCCGCCCCCGCTCCGACACCTCCGAGCCCGACGAAAGAAACCATCAGCGGGGGGCAGCTCGGGGGCCCGGGG
>JAOXOE010033403.1:0-10239 GCA_028565055.1 Phoeniculus purpureus
TGTTTAAAAACTGAGTAGCTAGAGCACTTGAGGCCATGGTCTAGGGGTTAGGGAGCTGTTGGGATGAGGGCTGGACTGGATGATCTTGGAGGTTCTTTCCAGCCATAATGATTCTATGAAAATTGTAGATCATTAGGCCAGAAAAAATATCTCCGTGAGCAATCAGTCTGCCAGGAATAACTGTGGGGCAACAACTGTGGAACTCAGGGGGAAGCACAGTTACATAAGTCAGGATAAGAAATATGAGCATAGAAGTCACCTACTCCTGCTGTGTGCAGAGAACAAATTCAGCCTCTGAATGGGTAGTGCAGTAGCAGCAAAATTAACAGTGCCCGTGGGTACATACAGAGCTACCCAGGAGTTACCAGAGCAGGGTTCTCCTGCAGATCCCATCCCAGCTCCATGTCATGTTCTATCCATGAGGTACCACCACTGGGATTGAAAGCAAATTAACTGAGCAAGTGTCAGACTGGAGCAAGCAGTGTCTGTCCCCCTCTTACTGTTCTACACATTGAATCATGCAAACCCATCACCCCTGATGTACAAGCAGGGTCCAAAGAGGCACAGCTAAACGCTCTCGATGGGCTCACTGCCTTGAGTGGCAGGGGAAAAGGGAGTGAAGAAGCTTCAGTGGTAAAGAAAAGTTTCTTCTACCTACCAACAGAACCTGCTGTTAGCACTCACAGCCCTAAAATCCACCTCAATGAGAAAATCAGTGCAACTGTGGAAGCTCCTTGCAGACCACAACCATGTCAGAGGTGGGGTAGGTTCACACTGTGTCTTTCAGGCATAGCTGCTCAGATTTGGTTTAACTAGTACAGAAAGCTGCACCTCATGGCTTACTGAGCCTACACAGGGTGCTTCGTAGGAAGATCCACGGATTAGGAGCCAAAAGACTCCTTAAAATATGTTTGATTCACGATTGGCTACTTGAGGGCTTCTGAGTTCTAGACCAAACTCTGGAGTTGACTCTAGGAACTTGATAGCTGACACTGTGACAATGCCCTGCATTGCCACTCTCTCCATGAAGAATTTTTTCATTATGTCCAGTCTAACCCTCCCCTATTGAAGCCCTTCCCTCTGGTTCTGTCACTAATTACCTGTGAGAAGAGACCAGCACCAACATCTCTACAATGTCCTTTCAGATAGTTGTAGAGAGCTATGAGGTCTCCCCTTAGACTCCTCTTCCTCCAACTAAACAGCCCCAACTCTTTCAATCTCTCCTAATAAGATTTATTCTCCAGGCCCTTCACCAGCACCATTGCCCTCTACACTTGCTCCAGCATCTTGATGTCTCCCTTGTACTGAGGTGCCCAAAACTGGACCCAGTACTCAAGGTGGGGCCTCACCAGTGCTGAGTACAGAGGGATGATCACCTTCCTGCTCCTTCTGGACACACAGTTTCTAATCCAGGCCAGGTTGCCATTTGCCTTCTTGGCCACCTGGGCACCCTGCTGGCTCATATTCAGCTGCCTGCCAGTTAGAACCCCCACGTCCTTTTCTGCAAGACTGCTTTCCAGCCACACTGCCTCAAGCCTGTAGAGTCATGTGAAACAGTCCCCAGTGCAGAACGAGTTTGCTTTGAGCAGCAGATCTCAAATCATTTCCATATGTTACTTTGAAGATGAAAATGACTGCTAAGACTCAAACCAGAGCAACCAAGAGCCAAGGAAAAGAAATGCCCCCAAGTGCCCAGATCTTACAAACTGGCCAGTTGGGGGAACCCATCTCCATCTGCAGGACGTGCCTGCTGCAGCACAGCCCTCCCAGACTCAGCGTGGTTCTCAGCTGGAAGGATTCCAGCACCCAAGGGGCAACATCAGGAACATTTTTGCCTCCTGAGCAAATGGGGAATGGCTCGACAGTGTGAGGGAGGCAGTGCAGGCAGCATCATTATCTGTGTCACACAGCTCCTGTGTTGGCTCAAGGATGGGCTCATTGACACTGAGAAGCAGCCACCATTCCCTGATTAAATTCTGACACAGCTCATGGAGCCCTGCCTGCTCTCCAGCTATGCTTGAACTTAGAGAATAATAGAATCATAGGGTTGGAAGGGACCACCAAGGGTCATCTAGTCCAACCCCACCTACAACAAGCAGGGCCATAACTCACCAGACCAGGTTGCCCAGAGCCCCATCCAGCCTGACCCTGAATGGCTCCAGGGATACCATTTTCCAGCTTCAAACCATGACCCCTTGTTCCCTGCCTCTGTGAATGAACAGTGTTCCCCAGCCTTCTGACAACCCCTTTCAGTGGTCAGAAGGTTGCTATAAGGTCCCCCTGGAGTATTCTCCTCTTCAGGCTGAACAACCCCAACCCTCTCAGCCTGTCCCCAGAGCAGAGGGGTTCCAGCCTCCAAGGGGTTCTTTGTGGCCTCCTCTGGACCTGCTCCAACAGTTCCTCATCCTTCTTGTGTTGGGGGCTCCAGAGCTGAACACAGGACTCCAGGTGAGGTCTCACCAGGGCAGAACAGAGGGGCAGAATCCCATCTCTCGATCTGCTGGCCACACTTCTGTTGATGCAGCCCAGGACATAGTGTTCTCTCTTCAGACCTAAGGAGTTGTGTCTAGACCAGCAGTTAACCCACACCTCAAGTTTCCACCTAGAAGTTTCCAAGCACACTCCTAGAATATTTACTGGAAAGTCTGTGTCTACACACATGTCAGAAGGACCTCAAGGACTCTCCCTCTCCTCAGCTCCAAGTGGGGACAGAGATGAACACGATAGGTCAGTGAGTGGTAGGCTGCCTCACAACAGCTGGGAGATAACAATCAGCATCCAAAGCACAGTAACAACAACAAAAACAACACCCTGCGAGGCTCAGCCCTCCAGATAAGTCTTTGCCTCCTGCAGTTTCAACAGCCTTTGTTTTGCATGGTTAATTCACACAACCTCTGGGCAGCTCCAGCAGTCAGTGAACTGCCTGAGCGGCTGCTGATGTGATTCTTCTCTCTGACGCAAACCGAGTTAAACAGCAATGAGATAGCGAGCAGCTATTGGGGACTTCTTTTCTGGGAACTCGTGTGTAATACTACCAGTGTTTGTTTTGTAACCGAAAGTAAACACCCCCGCTGAATAGAGCCCTCACTTCCCCGGCTTTTAACATCCAAGGGGTCTCCTAGCATCACCAGTGATCCACTTCTCCTGCAACATAAACACACAGAACAGCATTCAAAGCAACATTCACTGATGTGCTTGTGTCTGGGAGCAAGTAGCCAAGGAAAACCTTCATGTAGTCGGTCAGGTCCCCTATTTCTGGTCTGGCCTGATGTCCAAACAATGTCTGAATCGACATCTAACAAACTGGCTGCAGAACCAAACGATTTGTGATGCAAGTTTCTGCCTTGCTCCCCCCGACCCTGCTCCAAGATAATAGAGCGTTTTCCCACATGGAAGGAACCCACCTGAAAAACAATAGGTCTTTGAAATGTCACCTCAGGCTCACCTGGCACGTGCTCATGTGCTGTGCCACAGCAACACGATAAAGCCTTGTTCATTCTCCAGTTGCAGCCCTTAAGTCTGAAGCAGCACGGTGATCAAGAGATACAGGTCCAGTTTTCTGCTTCACCACTCGTTTCCAGCCTCTCCTGGGGAAAGCCTTCAGGCTCACTCCATCTCAGCAGGATGAGGACACAAGAGCTTTCTGGGTCGAGGATGAAGCCAAGCACTTGCTTGCTCCAGGAATGGGGGTGAGTAGTTGAGTGACTTGACCAAGCTTTAGGTCAGTCACTCCGACTGATGCTGCAGGGTTCACAAAGGAAGTCCTGAAACTGCATCCACGTGAGCTTGGAGGCTGTGGCTACCAACGACTACGGTTTCACCAGCTCAGCATGCAGCACAGTCCCAGGGACACTGTAGATACCTCCCTGCATTTGCTGTTTGGACAAGAACCAAGCTGTTTGTGCTATGAATATACTTATTATACCGAGCATTTGTGCCAGTTATCTTCAAAGCTCCTCCTTGTCTCCTCTAACATGAGAGGGGAGAAAGTCACCCAGCTCATCTGGTCTAGTGAGTGACAACACTGCTTGTTGCAGGGTGGGGTTGGACTAGATAACCCTTGAAGGTCCCTTCCAACCTCACGATTCCATGAGATTCACTTGTGTCAGGAGCTTGGGCAGGGAGCTCATGTCTCCCAGAGTTATCCCTCAGTGAACAGAGCTGCTCCTCTGGACTGGTCACACTGGGCTGTGCAGGAACCCAAAGTTCCCTGTCTCTGGGGGCTTCTGTGAGCTGCCAGTCTCCCTCTGTCAATGTTACTTGTTCTGAGCTCGCATGCCAGAACACCCTCTAATCTTTAGATAATTACAGAGGAAACACAGTCAGTGCTGTGTTCAAGAGTTAAGGGGAAGGATAAAGTTTCTCTCTCACCCCGCTTCCAGTTTTAACCCCGTTGCTCTATATGGCAGAGGGGTGAAGAGACACCAAGACTCTCAAATGAGCACCCCAAAGAGACAGGAATATCAGCTACCCCTCAGCCTGCACCAGTTCCTGAAAGCCTCCGGTGAGATAACCCATAACCAGGGGAAGCGTGATGTCCTAATCCTAATTAAGGAAGTGCGGTATTTGCCAGGGCAAGGACAAGATAAGGAGCGTTAATCCAACTCACAAGGAAATGCAGCATTAGGTTGCAAGCTCTTCTCTGACGTCTGCAAGAGCTGCTCACAAACAAGAGCTTCTTAAAAGGCAGGAGCTGGCTCAGGGTCAATATCAGAAACGGGACAAGCGAAAACACTGGAAGCAAAGCTCTCAAAACTGTGGTGATATTCAGACTGCCCATGGAGCCAGGAGTGACTGCTCCTGTCCTTTCACCCTGCTATGTGCCAGCAGATGGCTCTCAAGGTCCTGATGCATCACTCCTTGTCTCTGTACCCAAACCAGCATGCAGTGGGATTCCTGTGTGCATATGGCCCTGTTCCCACTATGTACCCCTTCCACACTGGGTCACCATCTGTCACAGAATCCCAGAATGATTGAGGCTGGAAAAGCCCTCTGAGCTCATCTAGCCCAGCCCTGGACCTAACATCAACCCAGCAGCCAGATCAGGGCACTAAGGGCCATAGCCAGACTGTCCTTAAACACCTCCAGGGATGGGGACTCCACCACTGCCCTGGGCATCCAGGGTCTGATCACCCTTTCCATGATGAAGGGCTTCCTAACATTCAGCCTAACCCTCCACTGGCAGCTTCAGGCCCTGCCCTCTCATCCTGTAGCTGGTTGTCCAGGAGAAGAGCCTGACCCCCACCTGACTACAACATCTCTTCACATAATTGTAGAGAGTGCTGCCCTTACAACCTAAACTGTTCTGTGACTCTGTCCTGTCCATCGAGCAAGCCCAGCAGACTGCTGGTGACTCCTACAAGTTATGTTCTGTCCATTGTTGGATTTGGGGGGGGTGAGGGGTTCCCACATTTTTATATTTGGTAGTGGAATCATGAAATAAAATAACAAAAGGTTTTGAACCGATGACAATTCTGATACCTACATGTTGTGATCTAAAGGACCTTGTGATTTTGTGACCTAAATCTAGGGATCATCCAAGCTCACATTGGCCTCTGGTATACACAGTCCAGCTCTCTGCTTTCTCCTCATTTCACCACTGTGTAAGAGAAGAAAAACCTAAACCAACACTTACCTACTCTGGCATCAACAAGCAGTAACTCAGCAAATAAAGAGGAGGATACGGTGTATAAATTCCACATCCCTTTCTATAGCAGTTTACTAGCAGGCTACTCAGCTCTCTCCAGATGATGGTTTTCCCAAGAGCTGGTGGAGGTGCAGGTAACCTGCTGGATAATCCAGACAGCAAGGAGACACTGCTCTCTCTTTCCAGCAAGGACCGTGTGGACACATCACTGTGTAGGGGATGCTGGAACATGGTGAATGATGTGTGCAGCCAGACCCAGAGCACCAGATGGCAGCATTTATTGTGTGAAGATGCTGGAGCAGCCCAGACATGCAGCTGAGGGCTTGACACTTGGTGCTATTAAAGCCTCTCAAGGCTGGTTGATTAAGAGAGTGAAGCATCTCCCTGATGAGAAAGGCTCAGGGAGCTGGGTCTCTTCAGCCTGGAAAAAAAGGAGACTGAAGGGTGACCCCAATAATGTTTATAAATGTGGAAAGGGCAGGTGTCAGGAGGATGGAGCCAGGCTCTGCTCAGGGGCACCCAATGATAGGACAAGGGGCAACAGATGTCAGCTGGAACTGTTCCACATCAATCCGAGAAGTAACAACTTCTGAGCACTGAGGGTGCCAGAGCACTGGAAGGGGCTGCCCAGGGGAGTTGTGGCATCTCCTTTCCTGGAGACGTTTAAAACCCGCCTGGACAATTCCTGTGTGACTGGATCTAGGGGATCCTGCTGTGGCAGGAGGATTGGCTTGGATGATCTTTTGAGGTCCCTTCCAATCCCTAATGTTCTGTGAGTGGGCTGCAGCCCGTTCTTTCTCCTCCACCTTGATGATCATTATACCTCTTGGCAAGGGTAATAGAGAAGAGGAAGTGAACCCACTCCCCACCTCTCCCCACACTATTCTCATGCAAAAGGTTATTTCCTTGCTGTGAGAAGTGCTTATTCTCCTTATTACCCCCCTGTTGCCTGTTCCCTTCTGGAAGACTCTAGGACCTCAGGAAGCTCCCTGTGATCCTGAACACCTGTGAAGGATGCTCCCTTTGCAGGTTTAACCCCTGCCAAGACCTTTCATTCCAATTCCAGAGGTATCAGTAGGAAGAGGCTTAAGTCTGAGAGGGAAGAGCTTGGCTGGAATTTAAACACTGAGCCAGGAAAAAGCCCAAAAGCAATACAAGGTGCCTAATCCTCGTGTTGGATGACAACACACAGGACTCTGTGGCTGGGAAAGGCCCTTCTAGGCACAGTGGCTGGTTTCCCAGCTTCGTCACCTCCGTTTCCACTTGAACACATACACCCGGGGCAGAGGATGCAAACCAACATCTGTCAGACAAAGGGGGTTTTTCTGCTTTGAAAAACACTCAGGCTCAGATGGCCACACTCTGGGCTGGTAATGACTGAGCTGAGGTTGTTATTGTCAGCGGTTACTGCACACACAGCAGTCACCACAATCACAGGACTGTCAGGAAAGGGAAGCCAGCTCCTGGTATGTTCTTCCCAGCAAGCGCACACACTGGATCAAGAACTGTCCTTCCGTGTCTGACCTGACTCTCAGCTGCCTCTGCCAGAGCCACTTGCCCCAGGTAGAGCCCAAGAAGAAATTAATCCCCTAACTACACGCTCCTTCCAAAGCTGTGTCCCTGGAAACCACAGGGTAGTGACTCTCCAGGGCTGGAGAAGGGCAACGAGGCTGCAGAGAGGGCTGGAGAACAGGTCCTGTGAGGAGCAGCTGAGGGAGATGGTGTTAGTTAGTCTAGAGAAGAGGAGGCTGACAGGAGACCTGACTGCTCTCTACAGCTACATAAAAGGAGGTAGTGAGGCTGGTGCTGGTGTCTTCTCCCAAATTACAAGGGGGAATGGCCTCAAGTTACATCAGGAGAAGTTTAGATTGGATCTTAGGAAGAAGTTCTTTTCTGAGAGAGTGGTTGGGTGCTGGAACAGGCTGCCCAGGGAGGTGATGAAGTCCCCATCCCCAGAGATGTTTAAAAAACAAGTAGCTAGAGCACTTGAGGCCATGGTCTAGGGGCTGGGGAGCTGCTGGACTGAGGGCTGGACTTGATGATACTGATAGTCCTTTCCAGCTATAATGGTTCTATGATTCCTTTAGACATCAAAACCACCTCATTTCTTTACCAGAAGGACCCACATTTCCCACATCTAGCACCTCAGCTCCTGTTTCATGCCCAACAGCCAAGTACTCCAGTCTGTCAGAGATCACATCCCCCAATCTCCAATGGTTCTGCTAAGGCTGAGCTTCACCAGCACAGCAGCTATTCCAGCCAGAGGAGCAGCTTGTCCTGATGCTGGCCCTGCTCCTACAGCCATGTCCACTCTCAAGAGAAAAACCTGCTTCAAAGGCCACCAAAGACCTTCACACAGTGGCAGAGGACAAGAAGTGCTGGTTGCTCCCACCTCTGCTAATTAAGCAGCCACTGTGGGCAGCCAGCTGAAAGGAAGATTGACCAACACAGTTGCATCAGTCAAGCTACAAAAAACAACTGCATTGCCCAAGACCCAGATGCTCCTGTGGCTCTACTCCTCTTTAAAAGCAGCTCACGGTGATTACCCAAGCAAGCAGCAAACCTCCAGCTGCAACAGCTGCTCACAAAGTGCTTTTTGAAACAGAGTCCTTGTGTTTGTTGGGGTTTTGTGGGTTTGTTTTCAAACTTTTCCCTGCTCTGCAACCCTGTGTTGTCCTTTTGACATCCCTGTTTCAAAACCAGACAGTGCTGATCCATGGGGTCAGCCTCAAGAGGTCAGAAAAGTAGCTATTTCATTTCATTTGGGAGTTTTATTAGAGCTTCCCACAAGGTTCCTATGAATAATGTTTACCCCTAAAATGTGATAAATTGAAGATGATTCCCCTACTGCCTTTTAAGTGTGACCATGTGCTCTGTGTCCTAAGGACACTGCCATCAGCCTAACCCTCAGCTGACGCTGTTTTCATCCTTCCTCCCCTAAATCACAGTTGCAGGTTTTAAACTCTAGGACAGGGAACTATAGGGACACTCGAAGGCCCTCACACTGCAAAGGAGGGGGATTAACCTCGGCAGACAGATGTGTCCACATGGAATCTGCCTCACTGAGCTGCTATTGCATGCGGCTCTTTTTCCACATGTCCTGTGGTGCACATCAAGTGATCTGGGGCCAATGACTTCAGCCCTCACATGAGAATTACTCATCTAATGAGGGGTTTGCAGGCTCTGCCCCTGCCTTTCTGAGCACTGCTAATGTCACTCCACCAGCTCGTGGAACATTTGCCATTTACCCACTGGCTCTGGGGTTTGTTTTTCCTCTCTATTTTCCCCTCCCTGCAAGGCAGTGGTGAGGTTTAGTGCCTCTAAACCCCAGAGCAGATGTACAAGCAGGCTGTGCTGGAGGTCCAGCTGCTTTTCAGAAGGGAGTCAGGTGCACCCACAGCATCACTGGGGTGACCATCAGGCTGACACCAGATGCACAAGCAGGCTGCGTTGGAGGTGCAGCTGCTTTTGTGAGGGGAAAGCCTAGGGTGTGTGGCTATCAGAGTTTACTTATGTGCAATACATCCAGATTATTTTAGATTGATGGTGATAATCTAATAAGCAGCAAGATGGCTCTAGGTCCTACAAATTAAATACAACCACAGGCTTAACATCCCAGCAAAACAGCAGAGCCAGTATCACAAATCCTTCTTGGGCAGAAAAACCAGACCAAACCCATTTCTTTATTTGAGAAGGAACTTGTTTCCATGAGGGTGACAGAGCACTGGAACGGGCTGTCCAGGGGGTTGTGGAGTCCCTTCTCTGGAGACATTTAAAACCCACCTGGACATGTTCCTGTGTGACTTGATCTAGGGGATCCTGCTGTGGCAAGGTGATTGGACTGGATGATCATTTGAGGTCCCTTCCAATCCCTAATGTTCTGTGATCTGTCCCTGCAAGTTGATGCTGAAGGTTTAACCTACAAATTAGGTGCCTTAGAGGGGTAAAATTTATACTTCTTTGCTTACAGTTACATTAAGTGTATGGGAGTGTGGTCAAGATACAGCTAAACCTTGTGTGTTATATTCCTGGGAATTTCTGCACAGTATCCCTTGCTGCATCCTTGGCAATAAGAGAACAGTGAGACGATGCCTCGCAATCCTCCTTTTCCACACAGACCAGCTGGCCTTCACCTGGTACCTCTGTCTGCTCTGGCCAACAGATGTTTATTGGCAAAAACATCCCTAGTTTTGCCAGCAACTCTGAGCTTTGCAGATTTCCTCCTGCCAGCAGCACCAAGTGCCGGAACGATGCTGAGAACTTGGTGAAGAATCATAGAATCATTAGGTATTGGAAGGGACCTCGAAAGATCAGCTAGTTCAATCCCCCTGCCACAGCAACATCACCTAGACCAAGTCACACAGGAGTATATCCAGGCAGGTTTTAAATGTGTCCAGAGAAGGAGACTCCACAACCTCCCTGGGAAGTCTGTTCCAGTGCTCCATCACCCTCACTGTGAAGAAGATCCTTCTGATATTTATATTGAATCTCCTATGTTCCACCTTACACCCATTGCCCCTCGCACTATCACTAGATGACATTGAGGTTGGACTAGATGATCTTTCAAGGTCACTTCATGATTCTATGACTCT
>JAOXOE010033404.1:0-10238 GCA_028565055.1 Phoeniculus purpureus
AGGTTGGCTTGTGCCCACCTCTCCAGCCTGTCCAGCTCCCTCTGGATGGCATCCCTTCCCTCCAGCGTGTCTGCTGCGCCACACAACTTGGTGTGGTCAGCAAACTTGCTGAGGGTGCACTCAATGCCTTTGTCCATGTCACTGACAAAGATGTTGAACAAGACTGGATTTCTAGGTGATTTCTAAGATTTCTAGGTGTCCTTCACAAAATACAGAGAGGCTAAGGACTGTCAATCTCCTCTATCAGAGCAAATAGAGGTTTCTATGGAGAGGTGATAGCTGCAGTCAGGAGAGAAACAAGTGTAAAAGCCTTCAGGCCCATATGTGCTTCTTCAGATAAGATGCATCCAGTTCTGGCCAACATAAAGCAGCCTTTATTTGCATTTGCCCTATAGACCCTGAAATGATATGGGGATGGGAAAGAGTAGAACTTTAGTGAAGTCCTGTATGGGCAAGTGGCCATCCAATAGAGGATGCAGATTGCTTCCCATTACCTACAAGCTTGCTGAAGTTCTCAATGCTTTCAAGTGGAGCACACACATTCCTGTGACACAGGGCAAGACAGAAGATACCTCTGATCCTAATCTCCCCATGTGTCTAAAACAAACCAATCATCCAGTATGTGCTTGTGGCCAGCTGCATTCCAGGAGCCTGCCCAGAGCCAGCAGGCAGCAGAACTATACAGAAAACAAGTTAAGGAATTCCTGGAATTTCTGAAGACTACTAAAATAACCTTAGGATCCAGCAGCAAGCAGGTATGAGATGTAGTAGCACAAGTGGCTGCTTATCCTGCTTTTATATTTGATTAAGTGCAAATTTTGTAACTAACCATGTGAATGTTGAGTTAATTTCAGCCTTTCTCTATTTCACAGGTTCATTGGGAGCAAGGATGCGAAGACTTCAGGAAGCCTCCAGAACATTCCATAAACCACTGTATTGTACAAATAAGATTATTTTTCATAATAATTTTCCCAGTTCCCAGAACTATTTGGATCTGTAGCAGGAATATGTCTACTCCTGCAATTCCACACACATTTGGATCAGCAGCAAGATCTCCCTACATGGCAGCATACACTTCACTTCAAAGACCTTCCCAACCCTTTAGGCTGTAATTAGAGTTGTAAGTGCTGGAGCCAATCTGCCCAACAGGGAAACTTCTCTGAAAACAAAGATTTTTGTAAAGGTTAAAAGAGATTATGGCAAACAAGAAATGGCTAGTGGCTTCTTGAAATTTCTCCTGCTGACTGCTCTTTCATTAAGTCTGGTGAAAGAAAGCAATTTCTTCTTTTAAGTTTCTCCATGTTCTTTACCAAGTTTTCATGCATCTGGAAATAAGATTGGAAAGACAAGCTGCATGGGATCTCTCATAACACTTAGGTCTCAGCCACTCCCAAAATCACTTTATCTCAAATGTAATAGAAGTTTAGGTTATATTATTTTTATTAGTTGATATAATATTATGATATTTGATACGTCTTGAATTATATGCTGTAGGGGAACATTTGCAATGAATGTTACTTCCAGTGGAAACTCAGTCTGCCTTTTGGGATTGTTAAGTTTGGAGAAAAGAAGGCTCTGGAGAGAGCTTGTTATGACCTTTCAAAATATAAAGGGAGCTTATAGGAAAGAGGCACTTACTAAGGCCTGTAGCAACAGGACAAGGGGCAATGGTTTCACACTGAAAGAGGGTAGATTTAGTTTGGACATATGAAAGAGTTTGTTCATTATGAGGGTCGCAAGACACTGGAACCCAGAGAAATTATAGATTCTCTGCCAGTAGAACTACTCAAAGTCAGGCTGGATGGGGTTTTCAGCAACCTGATCTAGAGAAGGTAGCAAGGGGTTTGACTAGATGATCTTTGGATTTATCCCAACCAAAACAATTATATGAGTCTGTGATTTACCTCTGTCTCCTGTCTGTGTCTTTGGCCAATAGCCAATAAAAACAGGTATCTTAGTTTCTCTCTTACCATATACAGCTCTGATGATAACAACACTTGGACACCCAATCTTTCAGCAGTACTCCCTGAGCTACTAGTATTTTTGACACCACTCCATACCTAAATTTAGCAATTCCCAGACCTAATGCAAGTGCAATTTTGCTATTGCTGATTTAGAATGGGCCCTGGCACAATATTCTCATTCTTAAAATAGCTTCTAACTGTTCCCCCAGGGCAAAAGCACTATCCTGTTTTACCCAGACAATCTGATGAGTCAGTGATATACTTAGTTATTCTCTTATTCAGGGTGATGCACAGACTGATTTATGAAGCTCCCCAGTCCTTGTTAGATCAATAACACCGAGGGTAGGCCCAGCTAAGATATTAAGATAAACAGAATTTAAAGGACTCCGAAATTTTAATCATATCCAAATCTGCACTTGGAACCTGTCATTTAAGGCTACAGACACCTTCAGGCATAGACTCACAATTTGTATACTCCAGGATGTGAGTTTGCAAAGTGGCAGTTGGCTGCTGGTGTGCAGAAGTGAAGTCAGATACTCCATGGATATCATCAGCATGTAAAGCAAATTTAATGTGCATGTTTGGAGGATAAACAATGAGCCTGTACTGTGTACATTCTTGGATACTATTTTACATGTATACAGGAGTGTTCCATGCACATGTGATAACTAGAGACATCCCATACTCTTAATCTTGACTCTCTTTCATTTAAGAAATGTAATTGATATCTCAGACTCCAAACCCTGAACTCCAAACCCCTAGAGCTGGTCATTCATGAAGTTGATTCTGTCTGTGTGTAAGCGCTAGGAGAGCTTCCAGTCTCATGAGAATTTAATTCAAAGAGTAGAGACACTGCTGCTTACATAACATGACTCATCCGAGCATAAAACCATTAATGTCTTGCAACTTACCATCTTATTACTCAGTAGAAGTAGGCATGACTGAAAATCAGACAACACTAGTGTAGCCACTGCCACTGCACACCTATCACTTCCATACACACATTGCTGTGCTGGTAAGTGATCACTGTCAAGACCAAACTGATGAATCACGGATAGCACCAATACCATGTGCAAGATGTGGGATGTCATCTCATGAAAAGACAATCTCATGAATACAATCTGTGGTCTGAAAACCCAGGAACAGATGTCGTACTTTTGTGTTTATATTGGGAAGCACTAACATTGACTTATGAGGTCTTTCAGCCCTTCTTGCAAGGTGGACGAGAAGAAGGACAGATGACTACAATCCAAAGACAATCAACCAAACTTACAGGAAATTCAGTGTCACATCTGACAGGAATCAGTATCAACTATTTGGATTAAGTTTCTTGAACAGTTTATCCAGTCAGTCCACAACTGTGAGGGAGTAAATATGCACCTTTCCATGCTCCAAGTCACTTTGTCCTGTCTCCTTCCTTGCATTTGATACCTGCATAGGCACCCAGACAAATTGTTCAGCAAGATGAGTTGATTCACTCAAATTTACCTCACAAAAGCAAAAAAGTCGTACTAGCTACAAAGGGATGCAAATGCACTACAGGGGGCAGGTGTACAGAGAGAAAGAGGAAGAAAGCAGCAGCAACCCTAAATGAGCTCTAGACTGATTATGAAACCATCATCAGAATAGACCTATGAATCAGATTGCCTTTCATAAAGTGATACCACAGAACATCTGACCAAATCAGCTGCCCATAAGAACATTCAAAAATAAATTGCAAAATATCACAGTAACGTAGTTAATACATGCAAGTTTCTAAGGAGCACAGCAGTAAGGACTCCAGGAATGTTGATCAGTCTGCTATAGAAGCATCTACACAGGCTGTCCGCAGCAATTTTTATAAACAAACTAAGGGTGCCCTCCGTGAGGTTTTATCCAAAATGTTCAATTATATCATACTTAGAGTCTAAGCTCTGAGCCCTGTGATCATGAAACACCATCAGATTTCTCACAGAAGAAATGTCTCACGGATGGATACACAGAGAGATGTGAAAATGCAAACCCAAAGTAGAACATGATATTACAAGAAAGTTACATAGGTCATCTGTTAGTAAAGGCAATGAGAGTCCAAAAATACAATTTTGGAATGAGGGTTACTGGTTCGGCTTACCAAACAGAACTGTACAGCTGGAGTTAAAAATCTTCTTCATATTGATGTCCTGGTTTGACTTAGAACAGAACTATCTGGACAATCTAACAATTAGAGCACACAGACGCTGTTCAGTCATGCTAGTCCATTCCATAGTAATGGATCTACATGATGAAGGCGGCAGCAGCTGGGCCAGAGACACCTATCACAACCCCTCTGAGAACAATGTGTTAGGGCCCTGCATAGACCCAAAGGCTCAGAGGCATTAAATGACAGATCTCTGATCCCAAATTCCTGACATATATTACATTAGGCATATATATATGCCTAATGTAATACTTCATGAGTAAGCAGGCTTATGTGTCAATTTTGCTTTTCTGGAAACAAATGGCTTTAGGGAAACTCCCTTCTACCTTTCTCTCCCACAGGGCAAGAGTAGCTAAAAGCACAATGTTTATGCCAGAAGTAGGAAACAATAACAGCAGGACAGCTTGCCAGAAATCTGCAGGACTTGTAATGCTACAAAAATGTAACACCTAGGTATTTCTGTTGAATCTTATCAACCCAGGACCTGAAGTCTCCAACCACAGGTGAGACCCACTGTCCCAGATGGCTGTACACCTACAGAGGACCAGCCTGCCAAAATCCCATTCCTGCAAGCAGGCAACTCAGCAATCCTGCACCAGTTCTCAAGTGCTGGTCCTTAACACCAATAAACCACTTTGCTCTCTAAATACCTCTGAAGACCTGAGCACTGTCACAATACAGGACAGAGTGCAGTTAACACACAGGGGAAGTATCTCCTGGAGCAAAACATGGGTGAAGTACTTTTTAGAGTAGTGCACTTGATAGTGCTGTTTCCTTTTCTTTGGTTTAGAAGGGGCTTTATTTCTAAATACAATTTTATCTTGTTATTACTGGAAAATAAAACCCTTGAAGTGATACAGACAGAAACTGTCCCACTGTAATTTCAGGTCACAGGAGGACGAAGTCTGCTTATTTCACTGCCTCTTAAACTGGGGATAATTCAGACCAGGCAAGACAGGAAAGTAGTGAGTGTAAATGAAAGGTTGTTGATCTTTTGAGCAGATGTCAGTTTTCAGGAGAAAAGTGGACATAACTCTAATACAAACTCCATCACACCAAGCTATCAGTAATGCTCATTAGTCACTTTGGGTCAATAATGTAAATACCTGACTTTTTTTCTATGGACCTTGTTCTTAGAATCATGTGATTATGTCTGAATTGCGTTTTCCCATACACACTCCCTAAATTTTAAATGTGTCTCCTGATTTTGAAAATGTGACTCCTTGTATGTTCTGGAAACTGCACCATCATGACACAGGTAGCACAGGAACATTTTGATTTGAGGTCTGAAATGTCTTTGGAACACTTGGTTTTGGAAGGCTCTGAGCTGAGACTTCTTCATGCTTGTATTTGGCAAGCTGGCCTCATGCATATTAAAAATATGAAGTTACAATTGCATGGTTCTAGTCATATTTTGATGAAGCATAAATGAGTTGTGGTTGGTTTGGGGGATATTTTACAGTTATTTGTGGAAGGAAGAAACCAGCTGCTATTTTTTTTCTCTCCAGTTTACTAATTTCAGCTGAAAATTACAACAGGAAGAACTGGTATCACCAGCCAAGAAATCCATGCTGTATAGAGTTTTTTAAAGTATCTATCATTGGGGATTTCTCATTCTGAAAGAGGCTGTTTTGTCTCTGATAAAATGCTTGCATTTAATCACAGAATCACAGAACATTAGGGAGACCTCCAAAGATCATCTAGTCCAGTGCCCCTGCCAGAGCATGACCACCTAGACCAAGTCACACAGGATCAAAAGGTCATGACACCTACAAGAATGAATGAAGAATAAACTTATCGAAAAAAATCCGTATTTGTGACCTGGGGGAATATTCAGCAATTTTCATTTTGGTAAGAAAATGAAAAGAAGATGATGGTTTGTTATAAGGTTGTATCTACTGTTATTTAACCACACAACGACCTACAAACCTCTCCTGCTAGCATGAACTGCTAGTTGTAAAGGATTATGTATTTTGTCTCACTGCAGAATCAAAGAGATGAAGAGAAACTGGGGAAGGCTGCTGTAAGGTGCTTAGAGGTATTAAGACATGTAGCATGAAAAAGAAGAGATCTAGTGAAAAACTTCTCAGGCCTCAAAGTTTCCTCAAAAAACCCCTTTAATACAAAGAAATAACGTGTTCGTGGGGATACTCAGCTGCTCAGGGCTTACCCTTATGCTACTGGTGCAGAGATAGGAACAGTGTTCCTATCTCTGATTTTCTCTCCTGTCCGTAAAAAGAAAACAATTCTTCTCCTCACAAAGATGTTGTCAGTTTTATGGTGACAAACAGACACTAATTGTCATGATACAATAGTTAAAATCCTACAAAGTTAATGACTTTCTACAAAGTCAATGATGAGTTAATCGTCAGGAATAATTCAGATCAATCACAGCCATGTGAAAGAATGGAAGATACACAATGGGCTTGCGGTTAATATTTATGTTCAGTGAGAAACATCAGATAACAAACAAACCCTACAAGGCACAGTACTAGAGTGGCATTTGGATGTAATCTGAATGCGCTATTTGAATGCAGTATTTCTTTTTACAATGTTCTGCAAAGGTGCATTTAAAAGGCACATTCCTAGCACTCACCTTACTTTGGTTTCCAAGTACTTCCATCTCAGTTTATCGATCATGGAGACTGATTTACTGATGTATTTCAGTCAGTCAGGCATTCCCCTTAGGAAGTTGCAAATGAAGTTTGTGGAGAAGGTAGAAGAGAAAAAAAGCACAAACCCACTATTCCTCCCTCCTCTGAAGACTGACGACCAGAAAGGTAAATAAATACTTTTCACTGTGACCTACAAAGTAACTACCCAGCAATAAGATGTTATTTAGCACGTCGCAGGTTTAGAGCTGCAACTCGCTACGTTTTTATCGTGTCTCCTAAGATATCGTTAAGATACAAGTAACTTCCAAGAAACATTAATTTTGGCACTTTGAGCGTTATCGCAAGCCATTATTTCCCCTTAGAGCATAGCACGTTCTCGGAAGGGCGAGCGGGGGAGAGGGAGGAAGGAAGGTAGGTTGCATGAATGTGACACGGCATGAACACGGCTAATCCCAAAGGCACCCAGTGCCGCGGGCAGGCGGGGTGTTTATAAACAGCGGGATATCTGAGGAGAGCGCTGGTGTGAGGGAGGGGGTGGGGCCTATTGGTTCTGCGGGACGGGAATCCCATATGCTGCGGGCGAACGGGGCGGCCCCGGCTGAGCGGGCGGCGGCGCCGAGCAAGTCCTCTTCTTCGCCGGGGAAGGAAGGAAGGAAGAGAAGAGCAGTTTGCTGTCCGTTTGTGTGGGTGAGATACCTAAATCTGTGCTGGGTGCCGTCCGGTTCCCCTCTTCTCTTTCTAAGTTTGTTCGCAGCCGCGTTGTTCGTTCCTCGTTTACGGTTAGTGAGGATGTTCTGCTTTCCCGACCTTTTCTCTCTTTGGTTTCAGAGATTGTAAGGGCTGGTGTGTTCGGAGTGGGGGGGAGGGAATCTCTCTTCTCCGCGGTTTTGGACTCGCGGTTTCTTTGATGCTTTGGGCGAGCAAGTTTTGCAGCTGTGTTGTGTGAGGTTTGTGCCGCCCAGCGCATCCAGCGGCTCGGGCCGCTCCTCTCTGAAAGAGAAGTTTTGTCTGGGGCTGGGATTTCAAATTTCAGTCATAAACAAGACACGAAGTTCAGAGCAGTTTTCATATCTGCTTTGTTTGTAGCAGCTCCTCGTCATCTCCAGTAGTCGGTTATCTTAGAAAGTAAAAAAAAAACTTGAAAAAGAATTTTGGCCCTTTCAGGGTTCTTCTCTCCCCCTGAGTCGCTTATGAAAAGCTCGCAGCCGCTGGAGCGATGAAATAACCCATTGAAAGCAGCGCTGCTTCCTCCCGCCCCTGGTTCCGGCAGCCCCTCCCGGGTTCCCATTTCTCCAACGAATTTTGAAAAGTGCCGGTGAGGGGGTTGGTGGTGGTTTGTTGGGTTTTTTTCTTCCTTAACCGTTCCACCCAAGGAACTCGTAAATCCGGCTCGGAGTTTCTCCGCTCACCTCTGGGGTTGCAACACGGAGCTGGAGCCACCCTCCCGCCCAGCCTTGTTAGCGCCTAATTAATTAGCGCCGGGAGCGGCCCCTCGCCACACCGCTTCGGGGGGATCCAGGGACAAAATGGGCGAGAGGCGCAGATCGCCGCGCCTTCCGAAAGGGCGTTTGCTAAAAAATACTGTTTAAAAAGTCTCTTCTACTGCATCCGAGCCCTTGGCTGGGCTGCGGGTGTCGGGGGGCGCGGGGGGAAGGGCCGGCCCCGCTCCACTCCGCCTTTGTTCCCCGCAGAGGCTCCCGCAGCCGCATGGCCGGAGGCGGGTCCCGCTGCCCCTTTCTCACTCTCGGCTGATCCAGGTCCGCTCCCGGTGCTAGGAAACCTGAGGGTCGATCCACTCGCTCCGGGACTCACGGGGGAGCAGGGTGGCCGCAGCGACAATGAGCGGAAATGCGGCGGGAGCGGCCAAGGGACCTTCAGCCCGCAACGGGACCAGCTTCTGAGAATTTCGCAGGCTCTTGGATCTCGCGGCTTTGGAAGAGCCGGGGATACTTTGGTGTAGAGGTTCACACTTGGCGTAGGCAGCACAGGGGACACCTGAGGCTTTCAGAAGTTCATCTGAGATCTTTAGAAGATGCTTCTTAACAAGATCTTGGAGTATCTAGAGACGGGAGGCTGGCTGTTACTGGCTGAGCATCAGTAACTCGGTTAAGTGCAAGGCAGCGATGGTGGACCTGATGCTTAGGGACACGTTTTAGCGGTGACCTGGCAGTGCTAGGTCAAAGGTTGGACTGGATGATCACTTCTGACCTAAGAGATTGTGTTTCTGTGCTCTTTCTATGCAAAGCAGTGATTCGTCGGGATGTGCTTGCAGCATCCTCATCTAGTCACTGCCGAGGCTTATGCCTCAGGATCTCCTGTGAGTAGTGTTGAAACTATGAGTGCAACTCTGTTGAAATCTGTTTTGGATAATGCTCTTGTGCCCAGTTTCTGCACTTCTCCAGTTGGAAAGGGAAGAGCATGGGTTTAGAAAGGAGAGAATACAACTATTTACCCTTTTTTAAAATAACCTAAGAGGATAAATGCCTGTTGCTCTGGGGTTTAATTTTTTTTCACTTGTTCTTTTTTTTTTTTCTTGTTGAGCAGGGCAGGAGACATTAAATCACTGTTAATAACAACAGCCATGGAATATTCTAGCAGTATTCCAGAAGGCTGGACTGTCACATAGAGGTGGGTGTTGCTCGGGCATTGTGGAGTCACTGGTGGTTCTGCACAGAACTAGTTTCGTAGAAGCCCGCCATCTGTTAAGCACAGAATTGTGGTATCTGAGCAAAAACGTGGGGATTTTCACTGGCTATAGTTTCAGTTAGTGATTTTGTTTTTTTCTTTCCGCTCAGAAATGTTATAGCAGTATTTGCTCGCTAGTTCTCTTCCACTGTGTGACTCGAAACTGTATCACTTTCTGCCTTCTGTAAGATCCTGAATTATTAGGAAGCAAACTGGTTGTTCATGCTGCCCAGAGCAGTCAATGGAGCCATCTCTCTGACATGTGGCCAAACTGGAGTAGTGAGTACTGAAGCTGGGAATGGTAATTCATCTACAGATTAGGGACAAGCACGTGGAAAACCATGCAAGTCCTCACTTATCATTTGAAATGCCAGTGGACTTATGTGTTTGGTGTAATTCTGTACCTACAGTGTTAGGGCATGGCATTGCCTCATCTCCTGTGGCTGTCAGCCTGCACCTGAAGAACTGGCTAGGTAAACTGTGAAGATGGTGCTTACTAACACTACAGAAGTACTGAGAGGCTTTTGTTGTTGGGAGAACTTGTAGTTTTGCTGTTAACAGCAGTAGATTTGCTGGGCCTTGCGACAGTGAGGTGAAGGTAACCAGAAGGTGATGGATTAGTATTGTATTACTGGCTGCTCTTTTCATATGGGGCTTACAGAGTTCAGTAAAGTACTTCCCTTTACCCTTAGGTCAAGTACCTGTCTCAGCTTCCTGCACCTCTCATAGGATCATAGGATGTTAGGGGTTGGAAGGGACCCAAGAGATCATCGAGTCCAACCCCCCTGCCGGAGCAGG
>JAOXOE010033405.1:0-10238 GCA_028565055.1 Phoeniculus purpureus
ACCCGCCTGGATGTGTTCCTGTGCGACTTGGTCTAGGTGATCCTGCTGTGGCAGGGGGACTGGACTAGATGATCTTTTGAGATCCCTTCCAGATAGATGTGTGCTGCTTCTTTGAGCCTGCTTTAGTGCTCATTTGGCCATACTCTGAGTTGAGTCAACTTGCCAAACTACAGCCCTTGAATTAGCGTCAAGCTTGTTCTCCCTCCTGCTTCAAGAATAATCTGGATCGTAGAGTGCCTGTTTCAAAATGAGCTGTGTCAGGACACTCTTGTCTCAAAAAATAATGATTTCAGAGAGTACCTGCTGTAGAATTCAAGTCACCTGGCTTTTTTTGAGTGCTTCCAGGCTTGAACTTGAAGGAAAGAGGAGATACATAAAAAAAGAGAGGTTGTGCAGTGCTATAGTCTTTGGATATATGGTTTTATAACTTTTTAGAGAAGAATACAGACCTAATGATTTCCTCATAAAATTTATTAAATAGATGTATTAAAAAATTAATATCAAGGACTTTTGACAAAGTCTGTAGTGTTCACCACAATACAATCTGGCTCTGTATGCTTGGCAAGTTCACATGTTAGTTTATTCATCTGAAAAGTCCCTGTAACTTCAGCAAGACTGTCGACATGTGTAGAGTTACAGGCTGTCTGAAGGCATCTGCAAGACGTAAGCTTAACATGTAATACCAGTTTTACACCAGGGAACACTACTGTCAAATATGTAATTAAAAATCTTCAGGACAGGAGAACTGAGCATGTGCAGTATCCTCTTTGTGAACCTCAGGATCTCAGCTGGTTTTGGTGAAAAATGTAAAAAGCAATTAGCTTACATCGTAGAGGCTAATAATAACTGAACCTTTTGGCAGATTTTGTGATGGGATATAAGTGATATAAGCCAAATGAATTAATAAAGCAGATTTTTAAAAATCACTTATTCCAGCAGAGTAATTTTGCTGTCAGAGGGGCATAAAAGCAAAGAATTTACAACTTGGACTCTCTTACTTTGCATTTTAGGCCTTTTTGTAAGGATTGATCTCATATTTTTGCAACAGTTTTCCCTACAAACTGCTTGAGATCTTAACACATTTATTTTCTTACTCAATTTTTTATTCTCTTTTTTATACAATCTGAAGAGATTTCTTATGTTTCCAAAGTAATAGTCCAAAGAGGTCAGCCTGGATAAATAAGACAAGTGACATTTGGTTTTAAGTTGGGCAGTGGAGGGTGGTGGTGCTTTCTCTTGAAACTGATGATTCTGAAATTTAAGATGTTTGTTTTCCCCCATAAAACTATGATCGTAAGCAGATTTACTGCCAACCGTCTTCTCAATGTGCTTCAGCCATTTAGTCCTTAGGGTCGCTGGGTCTTTGTGGACCCTGAGCATCACCTGAGAGTCAATGGTGCAATGATAATGGAGAAGATGGTGCCTGCAAAAACATCACAGTCACTGGAGGAAGAGACCTGGCAGAAAGAGACCTGGGAATACTAGTTGACAACTGGCTGAACATGAGCCAGCAGGATGCCCAGGTGGCATGAAAGGCAAATGATATTCTGGCTTGTATCAGGAATACTGTGGCCAGCAGCACTAGGGACATAATTCTCCCCCTGTACTGAGCACTGATGAGGCCTCCCCTTGAGTACTGGGGCCAGTTCTGGGCCACTCACTTCGAGAAAGAGATGGAGGGGCTGAAGCAGGTTGAGAGGAGCAATGAGGCTGGAGAAGGGACTAGAAAGAAAGTCTGATTAGGAGAGGCTACAGGAGGTGGAGTTGTTTAGCCTAGAGAAGAAGAGACTCAGGGGGAGGACCTTCTCCCTCTCTCCAACAACCTGAAGGGAGGGGTGTCAGGTGGGGATTGGGCTATTCTCCTGGGCAACGAATGACAGGATAAGAGGGCAGGACCCAAAGCTGTGCCAAGGGAGGGTTAGGCTGGATGTTAGGAAGCCCTTCCTCATAGAAAGGGTGATCAGACACTGGAATGGACTGCCCAGAGCAGGGGTGGAGTCTCCATCCCTGGATGGTGTTTTAGGACAGACTGGATGTGGCATTTAGTGCCATGGTCTGGCCAGTGTGGTGATGTTAGGTCATAAGCTGGGCTGGATGATCTCAGAGGTCTTTCACAGAGTCAATAATTCTGTGATTCTATGGACAAGTCCAGACTGGTGCCGTCATGGCATGGCCTTGCACCACTATACCTGGCCTCATTAGCCTTGCTCAGAGCAAGTGCTTTGGAAACACTAAAGTGCAGCTAGGTATCTCAGCCAAGCAGTATCTTTGGCTGTGGGTCTCCACCTTGAGATCTGCCTCCTTGATCCGAGGGCACTGGAGGAAGCATGTTAACCTGGCCCTTCATTTTCTGATAAGCTGACACCTCACCTGGGTGTATCTCTCCTTTTTCGTTTTAGTATCCTGTACGTGTCTTGCCCACAGTGACCTATCTTACCTGGAGTTCTTTTAAAGAATAATAAAAGCCCACATGGAAGCAGGTTCCATAGAACTTAGAGATCAGCTTAACCTTTTGCTCCTCTCTGCCCATCTCTTTCAACCAGCTTCAAAAAGGGACGGTCTCCTCTCCTCCTTCCCCACTACTCCTCTGCCCCAGCTCCTTCTCAATCCTGCCTGGGAGTAAACAGTAGATGTTATGCGTATTAACACAGGGCTCTAACACGGTGCTCCTGGGCATACTCTGCGTGCAAGTCTCTGGCAGTCATAAATTAATTAAAAGTAGACAGAAACCCTAGGAAAAAAAAAAAGCAAATTCCCTTTCCATGTCACCCCTCTTTTCCTTTCTCCCTCTCTCTCTCTCTGGGTAAATAGCTAATTCCTTTGTTCCTTGCTGCACTATTTCATTTCTGCCGTCATTGTCCTCATTGTTCTCTGAAACAGGAGGGGTCTGGGCCAGGAGCAGCCAAGGTCTTGGCTAATGACGGGAAGTCTTTAAAGTTTGCGCTGCATTTCATCTTCTCTGTGGGAGTTTTAGGACGCATCCAGTGTTTGATCCCCACCGTGCAACTTTGCTTCTAGTTAATTAACAGATCCCCATTACACTCTCTCATCTGCAAGCACATGGGAGGCCTATCAGGAGGTAATTCAAGGCCAATCTGAGTGATGGCAGAAATTAGAGAAAACGGTTGTTTTAGGGTTCTAATGTTCAGAAATAAAGCTCTCCCTTTGCAAAGGTGCCCTGTAAATTTGTGCTTGTTTTGTTGTATAATTTTAAGTTTTTAAGTGATCTCCTTTGCAATCAGGTTTGCTTTGGGGGTTAGGTTTTTTAGGAAGTGTAGATGGGAAGGTAGTTTATTTGCCATGCTGGCAGCCTGCATGACGCACAGTTTTGAGGGCCAGTTGAAACAAAACCATGGTGTTATTAGCAAGATGTTTTCACCTTCCTTTCATTCCCAGCTTCCCTGTTCCCACCAAGCCTATTATACAGATTACAAGTGTCTTATGGCAACTTTTTTAGTGCTGAGTAAAACCACCACAAGCCTCCCAGCTGCAGAGCTTTGTCAGGCTTTCAGCTGCATCTCTCAGGAGTACAACCTTCTGTCGACTTTGACTGTTTAGGGTTGTCTGATATTTCCCCCCGTTCTTTCTTTTTCCCCTCCCTCTTCCCCACCCTATGAGCAATGACCCCCTTTAACTAATGAATTAGGAACTGCTCCTGCAGTTGCAATTCTCAGTTCAGCACTTGGCAATGAGAATCAAACCAGGGCTATTTAGTGCAGCGTTAAATGGCCCACCACATTAGCCCCCTGGCATGCTAAGCTATTAAGTTGTTTTACTGTTGTTAAAGTTACATTTGTTAGGTGGAGTTGCTACTCCAACAGAAACTTGGTAATGTGGGAAGAGGAGGGCAGCGCAGTGTCTTGTGGACCTATTGTGTGGCTACAAGAGACCAAGGTTTCTCCTTCTCTCCATGAAGCTACTATAGAGGAAAGTTTTTAGCTTTGCTGTGATTGAGAAGTCTCAATTAACCATTATGCTGTGGCTGGGAATAATTGAATCATTAGTGGTTGCTTACCAGTTCCTCAGTCAGCTCTCAGCTGGACTGTGGCAAGGTGGTGTGTCCTGGCAGGGAGTCCAGCACTACAGGAGCTCCTTGTAGTATCAAACTTTGCAGACCATATCTTCAGAATCTCGGGGTACTGCTGGCAGGCTCAGTGGCTTCTCTGAACTGACATGAGCACCTTTGAAGGACTGGCCCCCTCAGAGGGTCTTACCGTGTATGAACTGCAACACAATACAGCCCAAGAAATGGCTCTTTATCAGAAATGTCCCAAAACTCCCTCAAAACAGGTTGTCATGAATGAAAGATTCACAGTTTTCAGCTACAAGTGGAACAGGGGTATTATTTTGATTCTCATGTCAGGGCTGTCTTGATGATCCTGAGCACAGTTCCCAAAGCTGCAGAACATGCTTACCATACTGAGAGGTGAAATTTGCCCTGGCCGTTGATTTAACATAGCAGTGCAGAAAATTAATCACACAGAATCACAGAACATTAGGAATTAGAAGGGACATCAAAAGATCATCTAGTCCAATCCCCCTGCCACAGCAGGATCACCAAGACCAAGTCACACAGGAAAATATCCAGGCGGGTTTTAAACATCTCCAGTGAAGGAGATTCCGCAATTCAACTGGGCAGCCTGTTCCAGTGCTCTATCACACTCACTGGGAAGAAGTTCCTTCTGATATTTATATGGAACCTCTTATGTTACAGCTTACACCCATTGCCCCTTGTCCTATCACTAGATGACATTGAGAAGAGCCTGTCTCCATCCTTCTGACACCCACCCTTCACATATTTATAGACATTACTGTCTCCTCCAAACTAAAGAGACTCAGCTCCCTCAGCCTTTCCTCATAAGGGAGGTGTTCCACTCCCGTCATCATCTTTGTGGCTCTGTGCTGGACACCCTCCAGCAGCACTGTGTCCTTCTTGAACTGAGGGGCTCAGAGCTGGACACAATAGTCCAGATGTGGTCTCACTAGTGCAGAGTAGAGGGGGAGAAGAACCTCTCTCAGTCTTCTAACCATCCCCCTTCTGATCCACCCCAGGATGCTGTTTGCCTTCTTGGCTACAAGGGCACATTGCTGGCTCATGGTCATCCTGCTGTCCACCAGGACCTCTAGGTCCCTTTCTCCTACACTGCTCTCCAACAGGCCAGTCCCCAATTATCTTTAAAAACAAAGCATATTCTTTACACCAAACCTGCAATAAGTACACATGTGTTGCAGATTAATGTGAGATTCAGGAGCCTGAATGCTGGCCCTGGGGTTTATGTTTGGCTGCTGTAGCTGGGCAGTTTGTGCTGAGCACTTTGCTGTACCAACTTGTGTCTAGTTGGTCCAGTGCAAGCTCAGCACTTTTCCAACAGTGTCCAAGGTCAGGTGGTTCATACGAAGATCCCCAAAACCTGGAATGAGTAATTTTTCGTGGGACTCCTCTTTGCCTGATGGATATTGGTTTGTTCTCCACAGCATTTTATGTACCTTTGGAAATGCCTTGTTATGAGATATTCTTAAAAGGTATTTGTGGTCCTTTATAAACCTGCATCTGGAAACAACCTTTTAGATTGTTAAGCTCTTCCCCTATCATGGATGTTGATAGCATATAACTTTCATTAATTTTCATAGACATAAAGCTGTTCATAACTTCTGTACATTTTTTTTTGTCTTACCCAGTCATGAGCTTCCATGGCATTGAATAGCAGGGATCTTTGAAGTGAAACCTACCTCATAAGCTGGGGCCTGCTCCCACCCTATACAGGAGTAGAAGTGGGGATGTGGCAGGGATGTGGGGTAGCAGGCAGTAGGAAGTATGGGAAGTTATGTCTGTGTTTAAGATTGCTTTCATTTCTAAAACTCTCTTTTCAACTGTTTAGATATTTGCCAAATGATTTCAGCTTTGTCTGATATTTTCCATTTTGGGTGTTTGCCTCAGACATTTAAAAAAAAATTTAAAGTATTTTTCAGCCAAAATGGCTCAGCTGTCCCCAAGCTGAGAGGAGAAAATAATTTGTTTTGCTTTCATTAAAAATATTCTTCCCTCTCTCAATGGAAAGCTCGGCTCCCAAGTTATGAGCCTCTGAAATGCTGAATTTCTTGTATCCAGTAGTAACATTTTGAGAGATAAAATTAACCAGATTTAACTGGCCCATGAAGTTCTTTGTTAACTGTGCCCACATATCTGTTGCTATTTCTCTCTTTGGATGGTGGTGGTAAATAATGGTTAACATGAGCTTACCTAGAAGCAGTTAGCCAATCTGCCTACATCACTCCTGTTTTAAACAGAGGATAATACTGTTGCTGCAACTGTTTACCTCTGAGCTAAAGCTCAGGCTGTATTTGAGCTGCAGAGTTAGCTGAGGGTCTTACCTAGTTAAGTCTGACCTAAACTGAATTGTTCCTTTCTGGTCTGGATGAGATGTATTTTCCTCCTACTGTTCAGGTCAGAAATACAGCGAGTGCAAAAGGGAAAGGGTTGGACTGTGGAAGAGAAGTACAATTTGAGTAAGTTCCTGCCAGAAGCAGGGTACAACACTTTTGCTTTTGGTAAATTTGGGAGCAGGTATCTAAATAGGTCTGATGGAACTTGTTGCAGCAGCAAGAGCATGGCTCTTCCCTGTGATGATGGCCACCTATTGTTTGCTTGACACATCCCTCCTGTGGGCAGCATTGAATCTTTCAGGAGACAGTAAAATACAGATTTCCATTTCCTGCCATACTGAGGTGGGCAAACAACCAGAGCAAGGAAACAAGAGTGTTTGCCTGTGGAGTAAGAGATGGAGTCTGCGAATATGAGGGCCTGAGGAAAGACATCTCAGTACTCCAGAAGGGAAGATGTGTGGTTGAAGATTGGACTTGATGATCTTGGAGGTCCTTTCCAACTTTAATGATTCTGTGATTCTGAGGTGGGTTGAAGTAGCCAAGACTTCATCTAGGCAGGTAGGAAGATTAGCATTTTTGAAACTTTGTATTGTTTGGGAATTACCTATTTTGTCAATACTTTTAGTGATGGGAGTGTTGGTTGATGTGATTTAAAATTTATTTAGTCTCTTTCCACATACCAAAGCAACTATATTTGGAATGAAATATGGATTCTTATAACAAGAAGATAAATGGAAAAACTAACTTTAAATGGTGTTATCTTAAAATAAATGCTTCAGTAGCATACAGGCTAAAGCTATTTAAGCATATGGAAATGTATGTAAAATCAATACACTACTATGTCATTTTTTGCGTCAGAATCAGCGTGTGTCTGTGCTGACAAAATGACATGCATTACCTTTCCCCATCTGTTCAAAGCACATTTAGTAGTGCCTTGAAAAGCTTTTGCAAGTCATGACATAAATACACAACTGGATGGTGCAGTATAGATAGAGCTGCAATCTAGTGAAATCGCCTTTAAAAGGAAATTATTTTAATCCTTTTCAGGCAAGAAATTAATTTTCCACCAAAATAATTGGTTTTAGTATAAAAGTATAGTGGCATTTACCAGTCATCCACACTAAACACTTCTCCCCACCACTATATCAGAAAATAGCTTCCAACGTGGATAAAATCCAAAATCAATTAGTTCAGTTTAAGTTATTTCAAACTTCATTGTTGAGTTTTTAAAAAAACATCTTACAGATTGTCTCTAAACTTTGCACGAAAATTAATTTAGTTAGACATTTCTTTCCACTCATGTATTCCAGCTTGGAGGAGCTGAAGATTTGCAGAGATCATCACTGAAAATAAAACCATTAAATTCCCACACAGTAGTACCTGAGTAGTTCTTCAAATGTGGCTTTGTAGTGACTTCTTTATTGGCTTGTTAGCAGAGCTTATCATACTATGATATGTAACAAAACCATCCCACTTCTTTCCCTTACCTGATGAGCGTAGGTGTCCATCTGCATGACTGTATTGATGATTTTACATATATGCTTCCTTGTATCAAGTGCCTTTTCCTCATAGATACAGAGAAGGCTGAGAGGCAGTTCACTGTCTATATGCTATCCTAAAATATAGGACACTCCTGCCGTCACCATGTGATTGCCATTTTTAGAGCAGACTAGCCTCAACCTGTCAGAACCACACAATTTTGAGCTTCTTATCTATGGTTCCTTCCTTATCTACGTAACCTGATTATAATTCTATCCATCAACTCATAGTTTTCCTCTGGTAAAACTCCTGGCAAATCTCAACATACAACTGATGTTGAGATGTCATATGTGGTCATCATGACCATCTACATAATCAGAAGGAACTGTAGGTAGGCAGAAGTGAATGCTTGATGTGAGAGCTGGCCAGTGCTTAAAATGACCATCCATTTGTGGGATCTTCTTTTGACAGACTGTACTTTGGGTACAAGAAAGATAAATGCTCATGGAAAAACTGTTCCTAGTTCTGTGGCACCTGGTGAAGGACTTAGGAGAAAATTATAGAAGCATGAACGAGTAAATTATTTTGCAGAGTTTTTCTTTAAAAATCACAATGTTGTTTGAGAACTTCCAAACTATTAACAGAGTTGGGACTAACATGAGTCAGTGGAGCGTGGATCTAATCCAGTTCCTCCCTCAGCCTTCGAGCAGACCTCTCTAATTTTAGGCATCCAAAGTAATGGAATGAGAAGTTCTATACAGGTGTAAATCTGTACTAACATTTACTGTTTTTATCTTCTTATTCCTTGCTTATTGTAACGTTACATTTGGAAGAAGTACCAAAGGCAATTGAAAGACCAACCTTTTGAAGTAAAGTTAGAACCATTAGTTAGAAAGTCCCACACTGTGATGTTTGTGAACCATTTCTGAATTTTGCTTTCACTTGCAAGTGTGAATCAGCAGATTGGACCCTTACATGGGCTGTCACTGTGAGGTTTTGCAGGTGATTTCAGTTTAATGCAACCAGACAATTGTAGCCCTGGGGCTTGGCTAGGTTATAAAGCTGCTAATCCAGACAATATTATCTGATCATATGTTGTGCTTATATGAGAGGCCTTTGCTTTTAATAGCCTCCCTGTGCTTCTAAGTGGTTTTGGGGTTGTTGGGGTTTTTTTGTTTCAGCAGCTCTATACAAATGAGACACAGTGTAAAGTTAAGCTGCCGAACAAGTCACCAGAGTTATGTACCCTGAACATTAAATACACATACAGCATCTGTCAGCTGATGCATAATGCTGATGTGTATTCTCCTCTGCCTTTAAAAAGGGGTGAGATGGTGGGCGCTAACAACTCTGGAAACTGAAATCTGTATTTAGCTCTAGGTTCACATGTAGTTGAAGCAATTTAGAGGCAATATTGTCAAGTAGTCAGAAAATAGATCTTGGGGTTTGTTTTTTTTTTTAATAACACTGTATATTTGTCAAAACATAAGCTTTTCACGGCTATATGCTGGTTTGAAAGAAACTTTATTGGGGAGAGAAAGGAGGGTGAAATTGCATGTCAACCTGAAATCGGTAGCTCTCTCATTTGGCAATGTTGCTTGCTCACTTGTAATGAAATTTCCACTGTTTAGTTTCGAAAAGGATGGTTCATGTAGGTTTGTCATCCAGCCCTTTGAAATGTAGACAGATTATATGGGTCATAAGAAAACATAGTGTTAGTCCTGAGATTTCCTTTGTCTGTGCTTCACTGGTGGGCGTCATTGGGTTCTTATGAATTGGAGGGCTGGGCTTTTTTTCTTTTTTTGTACCATTCCTCTAGCTTGTGTTGCACTAGTATTGTGAGACATAGGTAATTACAAACACTTGTTGATAAACGGTTGAGACCATCAGAGTAGAAGGAACTGCTTGGTATTAATCCATTTGTAGTTTGCCTGGTTGGGAAAAAGAAGGCATAGTCTCACATAGCATCCTCGCATTCAAACTGAGGCAGTGTAGACTGGATGATTGGGTGAGGTGGATCGTGGACTGGCTGCAGCATAGAAGCCAGAGTGTGGTAGTCAATGGGACAGAGTCTGGTTTGAGGCCTGTATCTAGTGGAGCCCCCCAATGGTTGGTACTGGGACCAGTTCTATTCAGTCTATTCAGTAATTACTTGGATGAGGAATTAGTGTGCACTGTCAGCAAGTGTGCTGATGACACAAAGCTGGGAGGAGTGGCTGACACCCTAGCAGGCTGTGCTGCCATTCAGCGAGACATGGACAGGCTAGAGAATTGGGCAGAGAGGAATTTAATGAACTATAACAAGGGTAAGTGTAGAGTCTTGCATTTGGGCAAGAACAACCCCAGGTACCAGTATAGGTTGGGGACTGACCTGT